>PVLA01005007.1:0-65147 GCA_004027455.1 Hydrochoerus hydrochaeris | reverse complement strand
ATATTACATGAAAATATATATATGTGAATTACACAAATTACAATTATCAGTACAAAACATTACAAGATCCTTGCGCCCAATTCCCACATGCGGTGTCCTTTTCCTGGAGAAGCGATTCCTTGAAGCGCTCTCCTCCACCCATGGACCTTGTCACAAGGCGTAGATGGACAGAAAAGGGCGCCACATATTTCTTCATCTGAGAACTGTGTGTTCATCTCAGATGCCCATTTTTGGATTGAATTTTGGGGGTCTGATTTTTCTTAATTCTTTATAAGTTCTAGACAGGAGTCCTTTGTCTGAGAAATAGTTCACTAAGATTTTTTCCCATTTTGTAGGTTTTCTTTTCACTGTGCTGGAGATTTCTTTTGACATGCATAAACTCTTTAATAAGATGTGATCCCAGTTATTGATTCTGGGAAGTATTTCCCATGCAGTTTGGTTCTTGTTCATGAATTCTCTACCTACCTCTATGTCTTCAAGATTTTTACCTACTTTCTCTTCCAACAGATTTAGTGTTTCTGTTTTAATATTTAGATTTTGATCCATTAGATTTTAGTTTAGTAGATGGGGATAGGCATGCATCTAGTTTTAGTTTTCAGATACAGATAGCCAGTTTTTCCAGCACCATTTATTAAAGAGACTATCATTCTTCCAGTGAACATGCTTGGCCCCTTTATCAAAGATAAGGTGGTTGAATGTGTTTGTAGTTGTGGTTGCATCTTCTAATCTATTCCATTGATCTTCAGGTCTGTTTTTATTCCAGTACCATGTTGTTTTTATTACAGTAGTTTTGTAGTATAATTTCAAGTCAGGGATTGTGATGCCTCCTGCCTTGGCTTTGCTGCTTAGAATTGCCTTTGCTATTCTAGGTCTCTTCCGGTTCCGTATGAATATTAGGAGTGATTTCTCTAGATCTATGAGGTATGTTAGTGGTATTTTCATTGGAATTGCACTGAATCTGTATAACAATTTTGGGAGAATGGCCATTTTCACAATATTTATTCTTCCTATCCATGAACAAGGGATGTCTTTCCATTTCCGGAGGTCCTCTTCGGTTTTTTTTCAGGCTATTATAACTTTCCCTGTATAGCTCTTTTACTTCTTTCATTAGATTAATTCCTAAGTATTTCATTTTTTGGATGCTAGTGTGAATGGTGTGGCTTCTCTTATTTCTCTCTCAATGATTTTGTTGTTAGTGTATAGGAGTGCCATTGATTTTTGAGTATTGACTTTGTATCCAGCTACATTGCTGAATTGATTTATTATATCTAGGAGTCTTTTGATGCAGTTTTGGGGGTCTTCTATGTAGAGTATCACATCATCTGCAAATAATGATAGTTTAACTTCCTCTTTTTCTATCTTTACTCCTTTTTTTTCTCTCTCTCTTGTCTAATTGCTCTGGCTAGTATTTCCAGTACTATGTTGAATAGGAGTGGTGATAAGGTACATCCTTGTCTTGTGCCTGATTTCAAGGTAAAGGCTTTCAGTTTTTGGCCATTAATATGACACTGGCTGTTGGTTTGTCATAGATGGCCTTTATCATATTGAGGTAGAGAACATCTATTCCATTTCTCTGTAAGGTTCTTATCATGAATGGGTGTTGGATCTTATCAAAAGCTTTTTCTGCATCTATAGAAATTATCATGTGATTCTTGCTTTTGGCTCTATATATATGGTGGATTACATTTATTGATTTACATATGTTGAACCATCCCTACATGCCTGGGATGCATCCCACTTGGTCATGGTATATAATCTTCTTCATGATTTGCTACATCTTGTTTGCCAATATTTTATTGAGAATTTTTGCATCTATGTTCATTAGGGAGATTGGCCTGTAGTTCTCTTTTTTAGTTAGGTCTTTCTCAGCTTTTGGTACTAGAGTAATATTTCCTTCCAGGAATGACTTAGGGAGAATTGCTTCCCTTTTGATTTCATTGAAGAGTTTGAAGAGTGTCAGCATTAAGTCTTCTTTGTATTTCTTGTAGAACTCCACAGTGAATCCATCTGGGCCTGGGCGCTTCTTTGTTGGTAAGAACATTTTCAATTTCATTAATAGAAATTGGGTTATTCAGCAGTTTTACATCTTCTTGATCCAGCTTTGGTGGTTCATATGTTCCTAGGAATCTGTCCATTCTTCTGTGTTATTGAACCTATGAGAGTAGAGGTTTTTGAAATAGGTGTTGATGATCTTCTGTATTTCCACAGAGTCGGTAGTGATTTTACCTTTTTCATTCTGTATTGCATGAATTTGAGTCTTTTCTTTCCTTTTTTTAATTAGGTTGGCTAGGGGCTTATCAATTTTATTTATTCTTTCAAAGAACCAACTTTTTCATTCATTGATTCTTTGCATTGTTTTCTTAGTCTCTATTGCATTAATTTCTCCTCTGATCCTTATAATTTCCTCCCTTCTTTTGGCTTTGGGCTTAGCTTGCTCTTCTTTTTCTAGCTGTTTGAGGTGTAGTATCAGGTTGTTTATTTGTGTTCATTCTGTTTTCCTAATGTGGGAACTCGGTGCAATAAATTTTCCTCTGAGTACTGCTTTCATTGCATCCCACAGATTCCCGTAAGTTGTATTTGTATTTTTGTTTGCCTGTAGATATTGTTTAATTTCTTCTTTAATTTCCTCTGTGACCCATTGATTGCTCAAAAAGTGTATTATTCAATTTCCATGTGTTTGTGGGGTTTTTGCAGGTTTTTTTATCATTAATTTCCAGTTTCATGGTGCTATGATCTGATAACATCATGGGATAATTTCAATTCTTTTGCATTTACTTAAATATGTTCTGTGGGCTAGTATGGTCTATTTTAGAGAATGTCCCATGTATTGCTGAGAAGAATGTATATTCTGATGTTGTTGGATGGAACACTCTGTATACATCTATCAAGTCCATTTGTTCACAGGTATGATTCAGTTCTGTTATTTCTTTGCTTGTTTTCTGTCTAGTTGATCTGTCCCTTTGTGACAATGGTGTGTTAAGGTTTCCTGTTATAATTGTGTTATTGCTTATTTGATTTTTCATTTCTGTTAATACTTGCTTTGAATAGCTGAGTGCTCTGGAATTTGGTGCATATATATATATATGTATATGTATATATATATACATATATATATATATATATATATATATATATATATATAATTGTTATCTCTTCCTCTTGAAGTTTTCCCCTAACTAGTATGTAGTGACCTTCTTTATCTCTTCAGACCATTATTGGTTTGAAGTTCACATGGTCTGCAAACATGTGAACTTCAAACCTGCTTTTTTTGTGTGTGTGTGTGTGTTCCTGTTGCATGAAGCATTGTTTTCCATCCTTGGACTTTCAGCCTGTGAACTTCCTTTTGGGTTAGGTGGGTTTCTTATAAACAGCATATGGTTGGATACTGTTTCTTGATCCATTCTGACAGTCTGTTTCCTTTAATTGGTGAATTGAGGCCATTTACATTAATGGTTATAACTGTTACATATTGGTTTATTGTTGACATGTTATTTTTCTGCTGTTGTATCTTTATCTTTCCCTTCTGTTTAATTGTCTGTCTTGCTTAGTGGTTTTTTCCTATGTGTATCTAGAATGTCTTTGAGTATTCTTTGCAGGGTAAGTTTGGTGATCATGAAGTTCTTCAGCTGACGTTTGTCATGGAAGTATCTTATTTCTCCATCCATTTTGAAGGGCAGTTTTGCAGGGTACAGCAGTCTGGGTTGGAAGTCATTTTCCTTTAGGATCTTAAATATTTCACTCCATGCTTTTCTTGACTTCATTATTTGTGTTGAGAAGTCTGCTGTGATTCTAATAGGTTTTCCTTTATAGACGATCTGTCTTTTCTCTCTAACAGCTTTTAATATTCTGTTCTTATGTTGGATTTCTGGGATGGTGATTATTATATGTCTGGATGTAGTTTTATTTTGGTTATGGCTGTTTGGAGTTCTATATGCTTCACTAATCTGAATGTCAGTTTCCATTCTTGTGTTTGGGAAATTTTCAGCTATTACTTCTGTAAATAGCCTCTTGATATGATTTGTTTTGTCCTCTTCTTTTTCATTTAGCCCTATTAATCTTATGTTGTTTTTCTTTGCATCAACTTGCAACTGTTGAATTGTTATTTCCTGATTCCTTGTTATTTTTAAAAGATCTTTCCTTTCCTGTTCACTAGCTATAATCTTATCTTCAAGGTCTGAAATTCTGTCTTCACTTTCATTGAGGCAGTTATGGCAATTTACAATAGAATTTATGATTTCATGTATATCTCTTTGCATCTGCTTCATGTATCCTGTTTGTTTCTTATACTGTTCATTCAGAGATTCTGTTTGCTTTGTTCCTCTAATTTTTTAGCTGCATCTTCTTTAGATGCATTCACTATTTCTTTTACTACTTTTATCACTTCTTCTTTTACCTGGGAGATTATTTCTAATTTGAGTTCCTTCATAGCTTCCCATACTTGCTTATTTATTTCAGTTGATATCATTTCAGGTATTTCAGGTGTATGACTAGTATTTTCTTCTATGTATGTGGCTCCCAGGCTTTCTTGGGATGGGCTGGAGTTCTGAGATTGCATTTTGGTCTTTTACATTGTCATTTTCCTATATTTCCATGTTTTGAGTGATGTTCCAAAACTTTCTCTGAGCATGTTGGAAATCACTTCCTGTGCCCTTAGCTCCCAGAACTCATGGACCTTGGCTCCCCTGGTTGAATGAAGGTCACTGGGCATGGTCCACTCAAGCCCATGAAGCCTCTCAAGGCTAGTCCAGTGTCCTAGGCAGCTGGGTGGGCACCCAAGCACCAGGAGCAATGTCCCAAACTCTCCTGCACCAGAGCCCAGGGAGCTGGAACTTGCCTAGCCCCTGCACAGGCCTAACTCCCCTCTCAGAGCTGGCCTGGTCCCCTGGTTGAATAAAGGTCACTGGGTATGGTCTGCTGAAGCCCATGAAACCTCTCCAGGCTAATCTAGTGTCCTAGGGGGCTGGGCGGGCACCCAAGCACCAGGAGTGATGTCCAAAACTCCCCAGAGTCAACACCAGTGAGCTGGAACTTCCCTTGCTGTGGTGGGAGCTCTAAAAATAAATTCTAAAACAGTTAATTGATTGTGTTTATTTTAGAAGTTTAGACCCTTAACTGAATTGTCTCAATAAATCTACACCCCAGGGTGTAGAGGGCCTGCCCTAGAAAGCTCATCCCCAGGATGGTGTAAGGGGGAATGAGGAAGGACTGATCTGCTACTGTTCCTTAGAGGACCTCCAGTGTTCATCTGTAGTCTGGACATCGTCTCCTGGCCTCCAGCAAAGACTCTTCAGCCTCCCAGCACAGACCCCTTGGCCTCCTGACACAGACTTGCAAGGACACTGCAGTGAGCTCCGGACTTTGTACTGAATCCTTCAGTCTCCGGTGTGCAGTTACACTCCGCACACTTTCTCATAGGACTCTGTGACTGGCCGTTGTTAGCCAGTCTTGTAATCCCTGATATGGTCTATTGTGTCTGTTTCTCTAGTAAAACACTAACATGAATCCCATTGCGTCTGACTGAGGTTTACAACATCATGTTGCAGACATGTAGAGATAATAAAACTGTTTTTGTGCTCAAGTAGACTCACATTTGTCATCTCATCCAATTACTTTTTTGTTGTGAAAAAAGCAGCTAAGATCAACTTATGAATCCCTGACACAATGTAATTTTATTAACTAGAGTTATCCTGCTGATATAGGGGAATGAAAGTCTCGACCTATTATACGTCTGCTAAGAGTTTGTGTTCTCTAAAATTGAAGAATGAATTTTAGGAACAATGGAGGTTAAGAGTAGAATATATTTATTGAGATAAAGAAAGCTTCTGTCTGAGAGAGACAGCAGGAGTCCTGAGTGGGTTGCCAAGGACTCTGTCTTTTCTAGGGACTTTTATAGAGTGAAATCATGGGGTGAAATGGGTTCAAGGTGAAGAAAACTGGGAACTTACAAGGCAGATGGGCATGAGGTGGGACAGAGCTATGTTTAGCCAATAAGATTAATAGTTCAGGTAAAATTGATTAAATCAGAGACAAATGGGAAAGCAAGTCAAGTAGAAAGTGGGCATTCTTAGAGAGCAGTGACTCTTCCCTAGGGGCATGGGATGGTGACTCCTGACTTCCTCCTGGTGATAGGGAATTATTTAGAATATCTGTCCTTAGGATATGGGTGCATTTGTTTGATCTTTTGTCTCGAGGCCTGGCCCACAGCAGGGGTGTCTGTCTCCCTCATAGTTGCAAGGTATCTGGGCTTCTGCCCTGGTTCCTTCCAGGACCCAGCCCTTTGTCACTGCCTATAATGTTTCTAGCTAACTCAGCTGCCTGTAACAATGCTACACATTGGGCTTTTGGCCTTCACCCTATATGTCTGGCACCTCCCAACCCCCTCTCACTCCACTATGGTAACCAGTTTTTGGATCTGATGTCGCCTACATGTATTCATACATATGTTCTACCTATGTGCCATGTCACTGCTGTGACAAAGATCTGAGGATCAGCTGAGGGAGAGGAGAGGTCTCTTTCGGTTCATGGTGCTGAGGGCCTGAGTCCGTGGTCTGTCACAGCTGTCACTTTGGTGCCTGTGGTGAGGCTGCTCACCGTGGCCAGAGTCATGGAGTAGGAAGCCGCCCACTTGTGCTGCCGGGAAAAGAGAAAAGGAGAAGCCAGAGCCCTGACAGCCCTCAAGGACATGCCCTTGTGACCTCACGTGCTATCCCGAGGCTCCATTTCCTTCACCCCTCTAATGGTACCATGGGCTGGGAACTGAGCCAAGGGATTTGGGGGACACTCAGGATCCAAAGTGCAGCAGCCTGTAAGATGAGACCATGAAATGCTTTTCTATTGCTGTCTGGTTTATTTCACTTAGCACAGGTTTCTCTGGCTCTGCTCATTCTGTGGCTGTTGGTAGGCTCTCTGCCCTCTGTAAGCCTAGGAGTGGGCCTCCTTCGTGTGTCTATATCTTACATTTTCACTCTCCACTCACTAGCACTGAGCACGCAGGTTGTTTCTCTCCCATGGCTACTGCTGCAATGACCACAGAGTGAGGACACCTTTCTGCCATGGCGATTGCACCTCTTTAGGTGCAGTTTTGAAACCTGTGGGGGAAACAAATTCATGTCCTTGCAGCTCATGTTGGATCACATGCTGCAAAGTTGCGAGCGGCAAGCTGCATGTCTGTTTCTCTTTAAGGCAGGGGTCTCCAAGCCCCAGGCCAGCAACTGGTACTGGTCCTTGGCCTGGTAAGAATGGAGCCACACTGCAAGAGGTGAGCAGCAGACCAGGGCCACTTCCCCTGTGTTTCCAGCTGCTCCCCATCCATGAACCCCTAGAGCTCCCCTCCTGCCAGCTCAGCAGGGCATCAGGTTCCCCCAGACGTGCAGGCGTGGAAATATTGACCTCCACCAAACCATTCCCCAGAGCCACCATGGTTGGGCACACTGCTCGAAGGGAGGGCAACGGGCTGTGGGCAGGCGTCACTGGTGGCCCAGACCTCCTGCCTGGTGACAATGCCCCAGCCACGCCCTTCCACCTCAGGACAGGGTGGCACCGCGTTGCTCCTCTGCTAAGGTGCCCCCTGTCCTACCCCTGCTTGGCCTCTTGGGTACACTGCAATCACCCTAAACATCTCCTGCGTGGATTTCCTGTGCTTTCCTTACCTTAAAGGGATCAGTGTGAGGAAGACCTGACATCTTACAAAGAACAAATTTCTGTCTTTCCTTGCTTTGGCTTTGTTTGCTTGTGACTTACTGTAACAGCGCCCCTAGAGCAGAGACCCACGGACTGAGGCTGCGGGCAAAATGCAGCCACAGGTTATGTCTGCAGGCGGCGCATGGCTGGCAGCCAGCTACGCTGGTGTAGGTACTGCCCTAGTCCCTGTTGACCTGGAGTGACGAAAGCTACATAGCCACAACAGAAGCCGTGTGGCCCTGGAAGCCCAGAATGTCCAGTCCTCTGCAGGAGGACTTGGGTGTATCCTGAACCAGTGTTCTCATCACAGGGAACCGCCCCAGCTGTCCCCTGAGGACAGGGAAGTGACCAGGCCAGCAGCCTCAATCCAAACATAGTCCAGGCAGCCGCAGTCTCCCAAATCCAAACCTCACACTTAGCCACAAGGAACACGGGAGAGGGTCTCTTTTATTTTGTGTGGCCACCGACTGGGTGACAAAACTGTGAGTTCCCTCACCCTGTGGGAAGGTGAGAATTTCACAGGCAATCCTCACACCTCAATGCCTGGCATGTCTGTGAGGCTAAACAAATGTTTTTATTAACAAGTGACAGTCACCCCCTTTAAAAGTCAGCACCTGACACTGTTTTCCTGAGCCCTGACATTGCATGGTGGTGCACAGGACCTAGCACAAGTTGTTTCCTGAATTTTGATTACTTTGCAGCTACCCCAGTGTCCTCTCTGTGGAGCTTCAGCCAGCAAAACCCTGGAGCACTCAGAGCATAAGGAAAAGCTGCTGAGATAGCAGCCAGCAGCCAGCAGCAGGGCCAGCAGCAGGGCCAGCAGCAGGGCCAGCAGCGGGGCCGGCCTCCCTGACCCAGGCGATGCACTAAGCCCCCCTTTGCATCCTGATTTCCTTAGCACTAATTCTCCTCATCAGGAGCTTGCCGTATGGGAATTTCCAGCATGGATGACAAGGAGCCTGATTCTATTATCTAGTACCAGAGGCTCACGTGCTTTTCTCATGCTTCTGTTTTTCCCTTCCCCTCTACAATAGCCCCCTCTTGTTATTTATAACTGCATGAGAATCTTCACACGTTGATAAGGGTGGGCTGTCAGGTGTTATCATTGAACTCCCTCCCAGCATAGTTGGTAGAGTCTGAACACAGCCTACTGATGGGACTGGGGCAGAGACGTCTTCCCAGAGAACTGTCACCCGCTGACTCCCCACCACCAATTGCACTCCCATCCCAAGTACCCCGGAGTCACCCCTGTCTACGTAACTAAATTCTCATGGTGTTTATGGCGGCGGTGATTCAGGACACAAGGGAATCAGTGATATTCTCAGAGAAGCCACTACCAGAGTGCAGGGCACAGATCTGTGACGTCAGAGTCACTCAGGTCCCACTGAGCCACGTGGGCAGCTGGGACTAAAGGACAACGTGCGTCCCTCCAAACAGCAAGGTGCCTGGAACCCAACGGGGAAGTTGTCAACATATTTACAGCTCAAAGACAGGGCTCACCGGAAGGCTGGATTGTCACACCTGTGCTCTTCTGCCCACATCACAGACTCCGGCAAGAGGGCCTGGAAATGCCAGGCCCTGCTGGTCAGCAGCCACCTGTTTGTACTTAAAAATCCTGACAGTTGGCAATGTGAGTTTTTTGTATTAATTCATATTTTTTAAGATACTGAATTAATATATTACTTATCTTGACTTCCCGAGTCAAGGAAACATCTGACTGTGGTTTGTGCGGTAAGATAAACGCACTCGGAGCTCTATGACCGCTGATGTCAAGCTGCTCTCCGGAAGGTCTGCGCCAGCTCACGGCGTTCCCACACTCTGTGGAAGCCACACGAACAGCACTGGGAGTCACACCACACATGGGGCATGCTCAGGACGCCTCCCTGAGCCCGGACACACCAGTGCGGAAAAGCACTGCGGGGTCCCCTTCCCGCAGCATCGCGCACAGGCGCCCTGGGCCTGAGCACGTGCTATGGCACACCTTCTTCACTAAGTCCCCACGCGGCTTCCCTTTTCTGTCCCTTGACTGTCACCTCAGGCCCTGCCCAGCTTTCATGCCCCAGAGACCTCTGTTTCAGACAGAACTGGGACCCTGAGTGACTTTCCTTTCTGTGATCTTTGAAAAATCAGTTTTACTTCATTGCATTGGAGAACCTTGTTTTATAATTCAGTGATAACAGCGATTATCTCACAGATGCTGCAAGTTAGGAGACTAGGGGAAAAAACAGCCTGGAAGTTACCCACGCAGAAGAGGAAATCACTAGAATTTCCAAGCTGCATAGGGAACAGATGGGTCACTGGCAAGGTCACTGTACCCATGGAGGTTTCTTATTTGACTCCGTCCAAGAATCATAAATCCAGTTTATCGAATAGGAACCAAAATTCAGGTGTGACATTACACACCTAGAATCCTAGCACCCAGGGAAGCTGAAGCAGGAGGATCTCAAGTTTGAACCTAGCCTGGGAAACTCAGCAATTAGCAACTTAGCAATTTAGTGAAACTGTCTCAAAATAGAAAAAAAAAACATCTAAAATCCTGGGGACGTAGCTCAGTGCAAAGGTTCTGGGTTCAACCCACCATACTACAAGACATAAAAGAAGAAAGTGAGAGAGCTAACTGGGGGGGGGCGGGACACAATAGCAGCACAGGTCCCTCCCTCAGGCACCCTGGTGCTGGCGGTGACCTCACCAGGGCATCTACACAGCCCTCTGGAGCCCAATTTCTACATGGCTATAGTCTGCTAAGAAATACACTACATTTTTAAGTCATTTTTATTTAGTCAGAAGCCATAAAATTAAAAGATTATACAAAGTCAAGCTTATATGAAATTTTGAGCAAATCTCCTTGCATTGCATTTTCTACTATATAAAAATTAAAGATTCCTCTTAAATTATGAGAATATTCTAAAGTTGACAACGACAATGTCTACGTTACCACTGTATATACTGAAAACCATAGAACTGCCCACAGTGGGAGCATGGCAGGGCGTGAAGGCTGCTTCTCAACAAAGCTACTGAAAACAATGACAAAGGTTAAAGAGATTAAAAATCACCCATACCTTTCCATCCACAGGAGAAAGACAGTCGAGGAGTGCACTGCAGTGCCACCTCTGCATCTAGAAGGCTAAATTCCAGTCTCTGGCGGGCTGCATTCCAGCTGTGTGATAGCAGACAAACCGGCCAGCTCCACCCAGCCTGTTTCTGTGTCGTTCACACAGGCTTTTGTAAGTCACATAGGAGTGATGGTTCCTGTGGGGATAGGTGAAAATGCTGAGACCAAATAGCAACCCTGCTGTTCTCGTTAAGACTCCACGCGATCAGTGTGCTGGCTACATTGTCATGCAGAAATCGAGGGTGCTTCCTGAGACAGCGTGTGAGCAAGGCAGAGTGTTACACGCAGAAATGTAGACAGTGTCTCAGACTTGGGCAGGGAAATTGGCTCTGTCTGTAACGCTATTTATTAAAAGAAGACTTAAATGCCATTCACCAGAAAACAATTAAGATCATACAGAAAAACACATCTCAGGTCTTCTTAACAGTCTAAACAGGAATTGCAGTAGCAGGTGGCAGGGCGATGTATGTGTGCTTAGTATCCAAAAAGCCTTCCTGTGGTCCTGGATGGAAGAACTTTCTCCAGGCCCAGAGAGAACTGCTTTGAAACTGCTACTAACTTTGTCTCTTTTCACCATCAGGCAAGTTTTCTGATTGCATGAGGCTCACAAGGGTTCTTTGTAAAATACCAGTAATGATAGCTATGTGACAGAATAACACTGGACACTGAAGATGGCCACTACAAATGTTAACAGTACATTATGTGCCCATTGATATTTGCTCTCTTCCTTCTCAACAAAAGGGCAAACATGGCTCAATATGTGTGTGACATAAGGTCTGTATGGCACTGTATAGGGAAAATTATCTTATGTATAGATTTTACTTCACTTTCAAGGCCGCGGACGCTGATTTTAAGCTGTTTATCCATGTATCAAATGGATAGTGAGGAAATAATAGCCCCTATTTCTGGTGAAACTGTAGGAACAGGCGAGTTGTCTAGGACGTCCCCAGCCCCTGACAGGTCTCCGGCCCTTCTGCATGTCCCCTCGGGGAAGACCTCTAAATCCCACAATCCACAGTCGCTAGCAGCACTAGAAACATCTTTGCCCTTTGGCTTTACTTTTCTTAAATTCTCAGGGGAAGAAAACATAAAAGCTCCCCAGATTCTCAAGTCTTTATATCTTTTACTGAGGATGCTAAACTGTCTTTGTGTGTGTGTGTGTGTGTAGATATGAAAAAGTCATGGTCTTGCCTCTGGTGATATGTGCTCTGTGGGAAAGAAGCTGAAATAACATTCCAGACACAAATAGACTACAAATGACTAGAGCCCTTTGAAAATCATTCTTTCAGGACTGATTCACCCTGGGAATGAAAGCCAGCTCTGGGCAGACACAGTCGCAGGGCCGCAGAATTCCAGGGAGAGGCTGCAGTCACTGAGAAACTGGAGCTGCCAGGGGCACTTAGCAACATGCCCAGCAGCTAAGCCTGCTTCGACTTGGTGCCAGCCTTTGAAAGTCTTCCAATTTATTCTGCACACACTCTCTGTCACTTTTAAGTGACAAGTTAGGAAGGAAGAGTTAAATCATTATTTCATATCATAGCTGTGATCAGCAAAGATATTTAATACTTCTCTTTCCAATGGTCGATGCTCTTGACTAAACATGATTGTATTTGAAACTTCCTACAAAACAGTGAGCTAAGCATCTTCACTCAGCTGAGTGCCTGCTCTGCAGAAGGAGAAGAGGATCCTGAAACCTGAGAGGAGTCACAAGAAGGGAAATTGGGTGGAGGTAGGATTTGACCCTTTTTCTCTAACATCTGCTTGGGGTGAGTGTGAACCAGCTTTCTCATTGCTCAGAGACAATAACCGACAACTACAACAGAAAAGAGGAGAGATTTCACTTGACTCAAGGTTTCAGGGTACTCAGTCAGTGGGTAGCTGGCTCCAAGGCAGAAACATCATGGTGGACCAGCACCATGGAGCAAAGATGCTTAGATCATGGTGGCTGGGAAGCAGAGCAGAGGAACAGTTCTGGTAACGTCAGAGGCCTGGTAGCTCACCAGAAAGTCTCCACGATGAGCCTGCACTGGAAGGCTGAAGAAAGTAGAACTAATGTCCAAAGGCAAAGCTGGCAAAAGACACACCAGCTCTAGCCAACTGCGGCTCTTAAAAAAAGGCCAACTTCCCTCTCGTTTCTTTTTAGTTCCATCCATGGCACAAGCCTATGGAACAGAACCCCCACAGTAAGGCAAGCCCGCCTTCTTCAGCACCCCACAGTCACCCAGGAGGGGGCTCCACTAATGCACACAGCCAAACGGACAGCACAACTGATGGTCACCTTCAACAGCAAGGCTGAGACTTCCAGCAAAGACAGAAGCCCAGGGTGGAGAGGGCTGCTAGGTGACCTTAGAAACACACAACAGAAAACATGCAGTCCTCTGGAAGAAGAGTTAGAACACAGCGCTGACGTGGGAACGAATCTCTCTATAGTATTTGATGGGAGAGACACACAATAAAATGAAGAGGTATTGCAAAGGAAAAAGGAACAGGAAAGAAAGAATCAGAAAGGATTTCATTTCAGCTTGGGAGGATATTCCTGTTTCAAATGGTTTTTCCAGGAAGTCTTTAGAGATGTTCTCTAAACACCTACGTGTGTGTTCGCCGATGTGGAGAGCAGGACTCATTTGGGGAGGCCAGGCTGGAGAAATAGGTGGGTAGCAGCCCCAATTTTGTTCAAATAATAGAATCATAGCACCGAGTCCCTCCCCACTCTGGCTCTGTGTAAACAGCCACAAGATGTGAATTTGGACGTCTTGTATTCTTCCCAGGGTGACTGCCAAGTAATGGTAAAATTTCAATATCTAACACTGTTTGTTGAGCCAGGCAGGGTGCTGAGCACTCTAATGGATCAGTTCTTTTGTCCTTTTCCACCATCCTGGGAGAGAGACATTCATTAATTGCTTTTCCACACAAATGCCTAGGAAATAGCAGACCAGACTTGCACAGTACAACTTCTACTAAATTACAGAGCTAACCCTGTGCTCCCATAGACTAAGTTCTTACACTGCCAGTAGGGACCATTCCCTCATTTGACATGAAGTAAACTGGGGTTCAGCAAAGGAATCCCCAAGTCCCCCCTCCAGCTACTATGTCTGGTACTATGTGAGGTGGAAAATCCAGCTCTGCCAAAGCATCCCACATTGGTTCAACTATGAGGAGGAGCATCTGTGCAAAGGGGAACATTTGTGGGAAGACAGACCCTAAGCCAGAGGCTCACCTGCCAGATGAGGAACGCAGTGAGGACCTGCGACCATGAACACCCATCTCCTCCAGGAGGAAGCTTTACTCCAGCTCCAGCTCATTTCTCGTGGCAGGGGTCCATGGCTGGCTCTTCTCTCCTTGCTTTGTGAGCGTCAAATGCATGCCAAGCCTCCTCTAGGCCATGCAGTCTGGGTGCCCTCCAGAATGCACTGTCCATCTGATGAAGCTAAGGTAGAAGTTCACTTCCAACTTTCGAAGTCTCCCATCCACCCACCTCCTCCCCCAAGGCAGAGCCAAGTGTACCATAGGCTCATCACTCAGAGGTCCTTGTCCTAGATGAAACCAAAGCAGAGACTTGGCAGAGATGCCCTCCAGGGTGAGGGCTACGGTGGTCCTAACAGCCTGCCCCTTCTTCCAGGATTAGGAGGAAGATGGAGGCCAGCGGAGGCTGAGGCAGACAGATCTCAGCAGTGCTTGCCCAGCTCTTGAAGGGCTGGTCCAAGCGGCAGCTGAGAGCCATGCATGGAAGGAAGCCCCGTGTTCAGAGAGATACACAATGCCACGCTAGTGGTCTTCTAATGAGCATCTGAAACATTTCTGAAACTGTCTAAGCCACCCAGTAACCTGTGCCATATTACTCCTTGGGGATTAGGCACAGCCTGGCCCTGTAACTTACAGGCCAGATCAGGTCTTTCTCACCTCTTTTCTTTAAATTGTGAGATTGTGTCTACATCACGTACGGAGAAATGAGCAATCCACAGAGACCGAAGCAGTTACTGGTTGCCAGGGGCCAGGGGAAGGAGCAGGAATGACAGCCTAATGGTACATGTTTGTGGGGCACGGTACGATACCTCAGTGTGTAATGAGAGATCGGGGTAACTAACACCCCCAGCACTGCAAACAGCCGTTGTTTATGTTAAAAATAACAACGACCCTATCTACCGGCTTTTCAAAAATATATCATTAATTGTTGCCAACCATAGTTACCTCACTGCACTGCAGGATGTTAGAATTTAGTCCTCCTACCCATGGCACCTTGCGCTCAGTAAGCACCCTCTCTTCACCCCCCGCCTTCCCGACTCCTGATGCTCACAGTTCTACTCTGCATCAGTGAGAGCCACAGTTTCAGCTTCCACCAATGGGAACATGTAGTAAGTCTGCCTGACTCACCGCGGTTACCATCAGCTCCGCGGGGCTCTTGAATGTGGTCACAAATTGCAGGACTCACATTATCTCTACCTCTTGCCCCACGGGAGGACATGAGCTGATTCTCTTCGTTTGCTGTTGTGGCACCGTAAAACATGTCCAGTAGCGGAACTGCTGGATGGCACTGTGGCTCTACCTGGAGACTTGGTGGAATCTCCACGTCGTGTTCCACCGAATTCCTCATTCCTGCACTCACAGCCCAGGAAAGCGGGGAGCATCTGCCCAACTTTGGTTCTAGAACCTCCCTGTCCCTGCATAACTGTAGGTCTGTTAGGTGAATGACAAATATAAGTCAGTGGTCAGTTGCCAAGCTTTTCCCAACTGTTTCCACCCCTTGACAATCTCAGATCAGTTGCATATGAACACAGAATCATATTTGTACCTTGTATGCATTTTTCTTCCTCAACAACAGCAGAAAATAATCTTGGACCCCCCTTAGCATTACTGGCCACTGATTGGAAAGTCTCTTTTTGGCAAAAATGTAGTCACATGTTACCCCTCCTCCCAAACCCTTTTCTCCACTAAGTACTCTGCCCACATGGCTTCTAATTTCACAGGATCTCTGTCCAATTATGGAAAGTCCACAGCAGTGAGGAGAGGGGTCTGCTTAGGGGAGAGATGAGTGGAGACGGATGGTTTCTCTATTCCGTCCACTTCACAGTCAGCAGTGACACGGGACCCACGCTGAGCTGGGCAGGTGATGAGCTTATTTTCTGACGGTGGCTCCATCATGTGTCAAGTAGGACAGCCTCAAGCACTGGCTACAGGAGGCTTCTCCCAGAATTTTCCCCTGCAGCCTCTGTTGGGGTAGTCTATTCACCACTTAGCACACATTCAGTATGGCCCCCTGAAAGATGGATCTAACAAGGGCAATCGGCGCTCCTTACAGCACCACACAGTCCATGGCCCCAGCATCAGAGAAGTTTCCAGAGAGCTCCACAAGAAACAAGTGGTGAACTTTGTTCTGCCCCACTTGGTAGATTCTTGCTCTCACCCACCTTATGCTCAGGCCTGAGCGGTCCTGGTGTTTTGAAACCCTACAGGTGACCTGGACACCAGCCTCTTCTGCTCATAGTCCTGGCTAGACCTCCAAAGAAACCCTTCAGGTCCTCTGGAATCTGCTGGAAAGTGGGAGGTGACAACACAGCGTACAACACTGGTACTCCGAGTGTGGCCCCTGGACCAGCAGTGTTTACCATCTGGGCACTTGTTAGAGATGCAGCCCTCTTCCCATCCCACACCTGCCAAATGAGACTGCGGGGTGGGCCCTGCAATCACCATAATAACAAGCCTTTGGGAGGTGTTACCACTCCCTGGATTTGCGACTCACAGACATAAATCATCCCAACCGTTTCTCTGACACCTGCTCCCCAGCTGAGATTCACTTCTGTCATGTAAGCCTCCTTCCAATTTCCATCTTGCCTAAATGAAAAACTACTTCTGCTCCTTGAATTTTCATGATAAGAGAGAATGAGCCCTTGGCTTTGGCTGTATTGGAAACTGGTTATAGTGAATACCTTACACCAGTGGGCATGTCTGCCACTGTGTATCTGCATAAGTGCACACAGTGTGTGTGTGCGTCTCCTGATACACCATGCCCATGTCACATAGTTCCAGAGGACACAGAAGCAAGTATCAGGGTCTCGGGCAACTGCTGCAAGTTAACGTACTCGTCTGTCCTGGTCTTTCCTCTTCCAGCCTTCATCTGACCCATGCTATTTCACATACTGGTTACTCAGGAAGCTGGCTGAACTCCAGGGGACCTCCTGAGGGGAGCGCTTAGACCTGAACACAGCTCCCTCCCTACCTTCCTCTCCAGAATTCTCCCAGAAGTCCCCTCCTTCCTGCTGCAGTATGTAGACCGAGGGGAAGAGTGTGCAGCTCCTGAGACCCCTCCTCACCTTTGCTCAGGCGCACCTTCTGGAAGAAAGGGCATCTCCAAAGCCATGGAGCGCTCCATGTCTCCACACAGTGTGGTCCTGTGGGGGTCTGCTCACGAGTAGATGAAGTGGCCTGATCCTTTTCACGGTGAGACACAGACGCACCCTGAGCAGCACTTGGGTTATCTCCATGAAAAGTAAAAATGGGACTTTGCCGAGTGTAGGTGGACATCAGGCTGGCTGACACAAGACACCAAAGCCCCACGGATAGGTTCCATCTTGGAAATGCCCTTGGTCCTGTCCTCAGGCTCTGTGAGCACCTAGGGCAGACTTAAATTGCACAGTGATTAATAGCTGGAGACAGAGAAAGCTGAAATAAGGTTTTTGGAACTTCTGGTTGCACAAAGCCACTGTGCATGTAAAGTACAGAGAAAAACAATTGGAATCATTTCAGGCTTTGAAAACTTATAATTACAGGTGAGTGGCTATTATGTTATTTGAACAGCCATTAGAACCAAAAGGTACAATTTGAGGTAATTTATGTGAGGACATTAATACACCATCAGGTTTGTATGGCATGGGCATCATAATGCATCCAGTGTTGAATTAAAGGTTACCTTCTTGGGTTTTTGCTTGATTCATTGCCTCTGTTTTTAAGTAGAGCATTGATGTGAAATAATGGCGCCATTTCAAAGAAATCACGATAATTTGTGGTTGTGCATTTTTCACCATCATTTGGAAGTCACTAGGTCTTTAACATCTTAGGGAAATAATAACAATCAAAATTACCTATCAGTACGTTTCCTCTGTGACGCCCGCCTGGGAGGTTTTAGCATAATTGAATCAAGTAATGACAAAGAGAGTCCAGAGGAAGCATAATCTGGAAGCCGTCTTTATTTGCTCTGCAAATCTATATTTAAACGTAGGTGCATCTGGGGCTCTGGAAGTCTGCAGAAACTAGAGTGTCAGCAAGCTGGCACCAAGTCAGAAAATACGAGCAAGGGAGGAGAAAATACGAGCAAGGGAGGGGACCCACCCCATTCCAGACCCCATTCCAGCCCAAGACCATGCTTTTGTCATTTGGTGACATTCTGAATATCCTGGATCTCTGCCCTTGTATGAGTCACATCCACTATTTGATTAGACCAAGGCTGATTGTGATAAAAAATAGAGACAGCAGTGGAGGACCCCAGGGGAAACAAAGAGGCCCTGGGTGCAGCACCATCCACCCCAGGGCATCTTCCCTGGACCACAGCTCCCAGGCAGGGGCCACCACTCTGGGTCTCCAAGTGACTGCAGAACTTGGCATCAGAGTTTCGTGTCTTTATGACCCTTCTCAGCCACCATAGGATCTCTGGACAAGAGGTCATAGACCTACTGTGGGGAGTCACTGAGAAATAAGTGAGAGCCCAGCACCCCCGGAAGCTTATGCTGAGTCTGCGTGGATTCCAGGTCAGTTGCCCAGGCGTTCACTCCCTGAGCAGCTTTGTTCCCAAGCCCTTGTGAAGAAGCCCAGGTCAGCTCAGTGTGTCACCTGTTACAAGGTCTCGACTAGTGTCAGTTCCATTGTTTAAAAGGAGTCCAAAGTACCCTCTGTCCACTTCTGTGGTCCTGGTTCCGGCCTGTCACAGCCCGCATGACCCTGCCTGGACGAAGCCCTCTTCCTCCTACACACTCGGTTCTTGTGCGCCTTTCTGGTGTGGGCCGAAGTGCCCCCTGACCCCTGTGCTCTTGGGGAGCTTTCTCAGGGACGGGGTGAGGGGTTGCGAACTGGTCCAGAAATGAAAGAGAGTTTCAGCAACAACAAAGCTTCTTTCACAAGTCACAGTCACAGGAAACTGACTTAAAGAATTGTACATAAGGCTTGAAGAGCAGCAATGATCATGAACAACTGGGAACTGGAGTGCCCTTTACTCATCCTAAGGTTCAAGTTTATGATAATGAGCAATCTTCTCTGAATACTATTAAACATAAAAAGAACCAATGTATTTATTCTGAAAGAAGCCTTCTTACTGTAAAAGATCACTGCAGGTCCAGATATATGAAACAATTCTAAAAACAATGTTAAAATTGTATGTTGGATAGTTTCTTAAACTAAATCATGTGTCTACATAGCAATGCACACTTCCACACGAGTATGAAGCAATTTAGGAAATATATATGAAACATATCAGTATCTATGAGATATATGAGAATAAAACTCGGAAAGAATAATAACCTTACAAGTTGACTGAGGAAATATATTTTAGTACTTTATTGTGACCCTGGCTACAGAGAATAAGAGGTGTGTTGAGGGGCTCGATCAGTAAGGATGTGTGTGTGTTACGTGGACAGTAAAAACAAATATCCAGGAAAAAAAATAGAAAGTTTCCCTGCAATAGGCCACATCTGTCGATTTTCAATATGCAGCCAGAACATGGAAGAGAAATCACCCTGAACAAAGTGGTCACCCTCACTGTGCAGGAAGTGGGTGACACAGGAGAGACAACAGAACTTTGCTTCTGCGGGTCGTACCACTTACCCCATGGACCTCCACGCACTCAGCGACCCCTTCCTGTGTCTCTGGGTCTTCCCTATGCCAGGAGCCCAAGAGAGACACAGGAACCAAGCCTGGAATGCTCTTCCTCAGATAAGGAGCCCGATGCTCAGTCCTCTCCTGCTCTGCTTCCCTCACTCACCATTCACTCTGGGAGCCGTTGATGGAATTCCTTAGCAGACCTAAATAATTAAAGATCCTCTACTACAATGACCAGAAAAACGCAGAACATTAGTTGACAACTGATAGTAAAGACAGGAACACAAAATGCAGTGCTGAGGTGGAATGAATGCATGTGGCTTCTCCAGACACACAGGCTCGGGTCGAGAGAATTCTGTGCTCAGCCCATCGGAAAGAAGAGTCTGTCTGCCAGCCCCACTCATACAAAAACATTCTGTAAAAGTGGCAGAGCTTGTTCCCAAGGTCTTGGCTCACATCCCCTTGAGACGTGAACCTCCATTCATGTGATATCTGCTTCCAGAAAGCACTGAATAGGCGGCGTGGCAGGGTTACAGAAATGCTTTCAAAGCACGTGCACTCATAATGTACAAATAGCCATGGTGCAAATTAGCTGAATTATTCATGGGCGTGTGGTGCCAAACAACATTATTGAGGCTTGAATTTCTAACAGGTTGAATTCATTTTTCAGAAACGAAAATTGACAGTAGTTTACAATGCCTGAATGCACACCACAGCCATGTTGATAGAATGCTACAGCATTTGCAGGAAAAGTAAAATATTCAGCCAGTCTTCCCCCACGTTTCTCTAGTGAGGTCAAACACAGCCAGATGAAGGCTTCAGACAAAAGCACTCAGCTGATTGACTACAATGCTAAGGCAAAACCCAGAAAATTAGATACGTTTTTGACAGTTTTACAGAAGAAACCTGAAAATCTTTGGTTTTATATATAAAAAGACAGGTGACAAGAAGATGAATAACTTAGCCAGGCAAATCACATCTCTGATGCCTGGAAGAGCTGGACAAAGGTCAGGGGTCAGGGAATGGCCCCCAATTCACCCGTACAGATCACCACCTCTGTAGGCTTTACGTCATTGGGAAAGGAGAACCAGAGGTTTAGGACAAGAAATGTCTTCCAAGTGAAGACTAAATCACGTAGGAAAAATTCTCAAACTAGTCACTATTAGTGCATCTTACATATTCAGAGAAACAGCCACCTAATGACCTAATGACACTTATGATATAGTTTCCCAAATTCTCTGAATATGGAAGGTGTTTGCACCATGGGGCTTGTTCTCATCAGTGGACTCATCCTTGGAGAGTTCAGGGCTGAAAATGCTGTTACGAGATGGGGCCTGGTGGGAGGTTATCACTTGGCTGTGACCTGGAAGGTTGCCTTCTTGTCCCCAGCTCCTCCCTTCTCTCTCTGCTTTCTGGCCTCTGTGATGTGAGTAGCTTTTCACCAGAGACCCTTGCACCATGCTGTTTCTGCTATGGAGTTGGATAACCAAGGACTGAACCCATGGAAACTGTGAGCCAAAATGAACCTGGCCTCCATCAGTCTGTGTGTGTTGGCTGTGTTACGGTTTGTTAAGGTAGTCTCCAACTCTGTTGATCTCAATGTAACCCAGATGGTTCCAGTCTGATTTTTCTAATGAGTTCATCCTGAAGACACAAAATTGTTTTGATACTACACGTAGTAAACTTTTCTCTTTAATCACTGTGGCTAGTTTTATTACATGGTCTGAATTTTGCTGATCTGTCACTTTTGCTACAATCGCACTGTAAAAAAAAATTAAAAACATTTTTAATTTTTAAAATTTTTAAAAAATTTAAATTAATTTTTAAAATTAAAAACATGCCCCCCCCCAGCCTCATGTAGTCATGGAGGTGGCTGAATCGAGTATTTGTGATGGGTTTGTTGTCTGGCACTGAGATTGATGGTGTGAGTGCTGCACCCGCCCAGGGGCAGAACCAACTTACAACATAAGGGTAGGAAGGAGGTGAGCTTTTCCTCTCTCCTGCCCTTTTCATTCTTGCTGCTCATAGCCACCATGAACAGCTGCCCCTCAGCCACACCACACCGCCTTGGAGCCAGCTGAGTATGGACTGAAACCTCCAAAACTGTGAGATAAGTAAACCTTTCCCTGCTTCATTTTGGACATCAGGTATTCTGTCTCAACAATGAGAAACAAGTAACCAAGACAGGGTATTAAGTACTGTGTCTCAGCAATTGGAAAGTGACTACAACAGATATATTGGGTCCTATATCTTACACTGATTTCATGTCTGTGAGAAGGTCAGGAGCTTTGTAAACTCCGAGTCCTAATAGCTTCTCTCCTGACCCCCAGTCTGGGACTGAGAGTCTACAAGTACTCTAGAGATGTCTCTGAAGTGAGCTGCAGAGTGGCAGATTGTCCTTGAAGACCACCTCCAAGTTTGCCCCTGGCCCCACATGTGCATGCTGCTCTGCTCTCAAGAAACGATGACCATTTACCTCTCCTTGACTCTAGAGTGAATTTGTGGCTTGTTTGAGAAAGCTCCAGTTTGGAGCCCACCTCTTAATAGTCCTGGTTTTGACTGCTTTCACGCTCTCTGGTTCAGCTCCATGATGTAATGAAGCAAGTCAAGGATGCTGGCACACCTGAAGTAATGCGAACCACAAGGCATGTGTGTGAGGCCTTTCCCAAAAAGCTCCCATCTCAATCCAGCCTTCAGTTAATGGTGAACACATGAGCAACCCCAGCCACCACCATGGGGAACACAGGACCTGTTCCACTGAACCTAGCAAACCCAAAGAATTGTGAGACATGAATCTCTGACATTCTGATTCACTAACCTGCTGTGTTATGCAACAGAAACACAAACATGAGAATTCCCAGGCAAGAAAATAATGATCTAAAGTGTTTTCTGTTATCATAAGAGCTGATTTTTACTTCAGGATTTCAGATTTAGAATTGCCCCATGCATGAAGATGAGAACCAGGGAGGACCCCAAGTACATGGCAGGCATTCTGAAAACGGGGTATGGGAAAGCTGGATCCCAACCACCAGGATATGCCTTTGTGTAACAAAGAGATCAGCAGACTCTTGGGAGGAAAAATGAGAACAGAAGGAGGAAAAGAACCTAGTGAAATAAACACATGCACTCTTAAATTCTGTCCTTGTGGTGCTACAGATAAGCCCAATCAATGAAAGCTTGCAGTAGCTCACAGCTTTTCACCATCCCATATGAGAGTGTCAGAGTCAGGGTTTGAGAGGGGAATAATTAGAATCAAGACCCAGAATCTATACTATTATTTTATGATAGTCACCCAGAGTTTAATACAAGAAAGTGCAGGAAATCTATCCACAACACTAAAGACCTGGAATATTCAGCTAACAGCCTGGATCCCACGTCAGTGTCCTACACGAGTCCAGATGAAAACCTAGAGCCCATGACAATGCCTCCCATGAGTCCATCTGGAGGTCTAGAGCCCACGAGAAGGACTCACACCAGTCTGTTTTATAGATCCACATTGGGAAGGCCCAAAGGTCAGTGGTGGAAGCTAGAAAGTCTATGCCAGCAAGGTGAAGGAGCTGTGCTGGTAGGTTGAGGGTTCTACACTGGAGCCGAGAAGTCACACTCAAAACAAGGACCAGGGCTGTCCTGAAAAGCTCCACAGCCATCCTCAGTGACATGGAGGCCCCGAGCTCCTCCCACAATAACAACAGAGGAGCACATGCCAGAAAGCCAGCATGACAAGTTTCTCCTGGAGATTAAACAGCACACGTCTTCCCCTCTGGAGCCAGGAAGCGATGCTCGATGTAGGGACCAGAGCTCCCCCAAAGTAAACCACAGCCACTGTCACCAACAAGATCCCGAGCTCCTCTGATGACAGTGGTTGAACTCACACTGGGGAAGCTTCTCGTGATGACTCCTCCAGGAGAACCAACGGCTCAGACAGCAACACTCAGAGAAACCCACAAAGCCTCACTCTTCTTTTCCATGTCTCTATGCTGGCAACTTTCCCCAGGTGGAGCATCTATGCTCAGCACCATGCTGATTGAATTCAGCTGGCGTTAAGTTGACCACCAGTTTTTAATCCATAACAGAGAGGGATCAGCAAGTGCACACCATAACATTCAGTGCATGAAAAGTACACCAAGCACCCTTCCCTCACCGCGGTTTCTGTGGACAGGGTACAAGAAAGGTTTGTGCTTGTCCTGCAAACCAATAAGATCAGGTAGCTGTGGGCTCCAGTGAGCTTCCTCATCTCTATATCATGGGTCCAATGGCGAAATATTACAATGGCTACTTCTGCAAGTTTCAGGGCAGCGGGGGACGATTCGGAGTTCTGACCTGTACCACACTTGATGTCCCATTTCATGATACTTTTAAATTTAGAAAGTATATACTGCCATAGCCCTTATAATCCTGAACACTCAGCTATCTTATAATGTGACAGAATTTCATCAGCAATCAGCAGAAACATTCAACATATAATGAGACTTCTCAGAGCTAAGTCCTGCAATACCGTTCGTTCTTCCTTCATGGGGAGATAGGCACATGGTTAAAAAATCTTTGGGCAAAGAAGACAACAGGACTGAGATCAAGTCTTGGATCCATTTAGACCTTTTTACTTAGCGTCTCTGCGATCTGTAGTCTATGAAAATGGAAGAAGACAGATGGGAACTATGCTGGTTGGATGTGGTCCTTACCTCTCAAACTTAGATATTTCAAGTTACATGAGCATCTCATCGTTCCTAGTTACGCAGTAAGCCAAGCGTGTGCAGAAGGCAGACAGAGCTGTGGGAGCCCTGCAAGGACCTCCTGCATGAGCCTGAAAGAAGGCCAAGGATTTCTCTTTTCCTTGAGGGACAGACTTCTGTTCTCATCAGAGCAACTTTGGAATTGGTGCATGGAGGGTAGGGAAAGGGCCTGCTGGGAGGAGAGCCCAGTGGGTGACACTATGCACCACACAGATGGACATGGGATGGCACAGGGCTCCCTTGAGAGTGACCCAGGCCAGGGCGGCACCTGAGTCACACAGGTCATTCCAGCTCTGAAGTACTTGAAGGCCACGGAGAAAGGCTCAGTGTTTAGGGAGAAGCAACAGCAGAAAAACCCACCAAACTCTAATAGTTGTGCATAAAACCCTCTACCCACATGCACAGCGCCTCCCCCAGCAAGGGCACGTGTGAGGCAGCAGGGCGAGATGCAGTGGTTTGGAAAATCAGCATCATACAAGGTGTTTCCTCTGACTACAACAGGAAAAGTGAGACATCAACAGCAGAAAAAAGCTGAAAAATACACACCCTTGTGGACATTGAATACCACAGTCTTAAATGCTGAGCAGATCAGAAATTTAAAGAAAAGGAAATTATAAAATATCCCAAGACAATGAAAATGAAAGTGCAACTTATCAAAACTTGTAGGGTGTCATGAAATGAGTGCTGGGGGAAGTTTATAGCCAGAAACTGACTCATTGGAATCAATTTAATAACCTAACAGAGAGAACAAACTAAAGCTGTCAGGAGGAGACAAGAGAGAAGACTGAGGCAAAGATAAATGAAACAGGTACATAAACATAGCAAAACATTACAGCTCATAATTGGATATTTGACAGATCAACAATATTGATGAATTTTTTCCTAGGATGTACTAAAAGAAGACCAAATTATTAAAATTAGAAATGAAAGTAAGGACATTATTACCAATGCTACAGAAATAAAAAGATTCTCAGAGACCAATGTGAACAATTCTATGCCAACATATGCTCTAACAAAGGTGAAAGAAACCCATTAGTAGGAACCCGTGTCTATAAAGGCAGAAGCATGAATGAACAGAAATCCCAAATAGACCTATGACTGGGAAAATGACTGAATGAAGAACCAAAAATATCTTGAGGCTGATGGCATCACTGATTGATTCTACCAAATATTTAATAAAGAGCTATTACCAATGTTTTCCAAAAAATTAAGTCATTCAACAAGACCAGCGTGACTCTGATAACAAAATCAGACAAGGCAACTGTTTCAAAAAGAAAAGAGCAAACCAAAGGCTAATATTCCTCATGAACACTGACACCAAATTCTTAAGCAAAATACTAGCACACCGTATGCAATTCTTATTAAAATGATTACATGAGATGTATTTGGAAACTGTAAATGTTGAAAACTTTAAAAGCATTTGCCACCGTGGAGACACATTACCATCAATCTGCCTCAGTGCCCTCTCCCACTCCTGAAGCACACTCATTCCTCTTCTGACCACTTTTGGCATCGGCTCTGGAGTTCTTTCTCCCGAGTATCTTTAGTGGCTCTGTGATGGTTGCCTCAGTGTCCTGAATCAATCCAAAATGTTCCCATTTTGTGATCATTTTGACTTTGGGAAAGATCCAGAATTCACTCAGTGCCAAATCTGGTGAATAAGGTGAATGGAGACACACCGCTGTGTATTTATGAGCCTGCCTTTCTGATGGATGGCTCTCCACAACCACAGTCACTGCGCTTTTCACCACATGTCTTAGAGACACTCAGGAAAGAGGACCCAGCACGGCTTCAGGAAGGGACAAGACAGATGGGACAAGTTTGTTTGATGAGAGAAGGAGTGTTTTCATGGGGATTAGTGGTGATAGGTTTTTTACTGTAGTAAATTTTACTTTTAAACATTCACCATATAATTTGATCACCTTGCATCTGCCACAACAAAGCAACATTTATTCTTGGACTGTAAGGAAACCTGAACACACATAGCACAATAAAAGGCAGAAAAAAGGCAATAAAATCATGTGATCATCTCAATTGACAGAAAAGCATTTGACCAAATTTGATATCCTTTCATGATGAAGGACTTTTACTGCTAGGAACAGAAGAAAAATGCTTAACCATAATAAAAAGGCTCGTAGGAGAAAACCCACACCAGGCACTGTATTCTACTGTGAACTCGCAAAAGCTCCTCTCACAGGAAGGAGGCAAGGCTGGCCAGCGCTCCTCCTCACTGCATGGGAGGTTCTAGCCAGACAGCCACAAATGATAAAGAAATAAAATGTGTCTAAACTCGACAGGAAGAAGTAAACAGCCCTGTTTGCCGATGACATGATGTTGTATGTGGAAAACACCAGACACTCAACAGATACCTATTGGGTCTAATAAGTGGACTTTGGTAGAGCAGCAGGATACTAAGCTGTGATGCAAAACTCAGCTGGATTTTATATGCCAGCAACAGGTCATCTGAAAAAGGAAATTAAGAAAAAAAATTTCATTTACAAGAGCATGAAAAAATGAATGTTTAGGAATTAAGGAAAGATTTATACAATGCAAACTATAAAATGCTCCTGAAATAAACTGAGTAACAGATAAATAAATGAAAAGATACCCATGTTCTTAAATTAGAAGAAAATAGTGATAATACATCAATATAACCCAAAATGGTGTATGAAGACAATGTAGTCACTACCAAAATGTCATCAGCCATTGTAGAAATATGGAAACCCATCTTAAAATTCATTAAGCATTTTGAGAGGACCCTACACAGCCAAATTAATCTGAAAAAAATGAAGAACAAAAATGGAAGCACCACATATCCTGATGTGAAAACTTACTACGAAGCTATAGCCCTAGCATCAAGACATGAGGGGGCCAGTGGGACAGAACAGGGTCCTAGAAATAAACTCACATATTCAGTAAAATGATTTCCGGGGAAGTGCCAAGAAAGAACACTCGATGGGGGAAAGAACAGTCTTTACCTTTCCAACGAATAGTGCTGGGAAAACTGGTCATTCGATTGCAAGAGAATGAAGCTGGACCTCTCTGCAGAGCTATAAATAAAAGTTTGCTAAAACCGAATCACACTGTTACACGTAAAGGTTAAAACTATAACCATCCTAAAAACAAGTACAGGGTAAGGAGTCTTCAAAACACTGGACTTAGAAATTATTTTTTGGATGTGACATCAAAGGCCCAGGTAATAAAAGAAAAAAATAGATAAGAGATCAAGAAAATTTTAAAAATTATGCTGTACATTGAAGGGCCAAGTTAACAGGTCAAAAAACAATTCTCAGGATGTCTTAGTTACTTATATCATTACTGAGACTGTCTCACCCAACATCCAAAATTAAAGGGGGGGAGGTTTACTTAGCTCACAGTTTATAGAAGTTCCAATCCGTAATCAGCTGGCTCCAAGGCAAGGTGACATCACAGAGGAAAATCAGTCCATAGCGGACAGAAGGAAGCAAAGTAACCAGGGTGACCGCAGCTCTTTGTACGCCTTGTGTCTTACCCAGGGTCCTCATAGCAGGCAGCATTTGTACCCTTAATCCTAGCACCCTTGATCCTAGCTCTGCACCTTGAATCTGTACCGGCACCACACAATCTTCATGCAGCCACCTCTGAAAAAGCCCCACGTGGGACCACATGAGGCTTTGGGGGGACATCTAGACACAACCCTAACACAGATAACACAGAGAGAAAAAATAGTTGTGAGATATATGTCTGAAAGGGATTAATATTCAGAATGTACAGAGAATTCATAAAATCATGAAAGCAACCACCTCGTGCAAAAATGACAAAAGATTTGAAGGGACATGCGTCCAAAGGGGTCGTACGATGGTCCCAAGAGCATGAGAAAGTGCTCTGCATCAGTAATTGGGATGAGGTCAGTTAAAACACATTAAAATACTTCGTATACATTAGGATAGCTGATATTTAAGCAAACATTAAACAGAGTTAACAAGGATGTGAAAGGCGTGGAGAAATAGCCCTGTGCTCCATTGTCAAGAATGTACTATGTCTCAGTGATTGGAGAAAAGAGTATAGTAGTTTCTAAACAAATCAAATATCCAATTTTGAGATTGTACTTTGGGGTTTATACCCACAGCGAAGGAAAGCAAGGTGTCCAAGAGACATTTCAACACCCAGGTTCAGAGCACTAGTCACAATAGTCAAAATGTGGCAGCAAAGCCCGAGTGTCTATTGATGCCTGGGTAACTTATAATGAGCTGAAGATTGTTTCTCACAGTTCTGAGGGGAAAGACCAAGGTCAAGGTACCAGAAGGTTCATTTCTACTGAGAGCTGCTCTCTGCTTCCAAGATGGGGTTTCTGGAAGAAATGCTGCTTCTTCACCCTCCCAGAGACAGAAGGGCAAAAGGGGGACAGAATGGCTCCACTAACCCCTTTAGGAGGCCATCTCATCCATTCATAGGACAGAAGCCCTTGAGGCTGCATCATCTCTTAAAGATCCACGCTTCAGGGCTCTCACGTTGGACAATGCCTGACTTTAGGGGAAAAACATTCCAGCCATGGTCACATGCTATGACACAAAGGAACCCTAAAACATCACAAAAGTGAGATAAGCTAGCGACCAAAACATAAGCATTGTATGATTCTCCTTGCCGTGAGATATCAGGAGTAATCAAAGACAATATCACACTAAGAAATGTTTTGGTTTGAGAAATATATTTGACCATCAGGAGCCTATAGATCAGTGATGGTGAACTTTTTCGAGCTCTCAATGATAACAAACAGCCGATGGTTGCACTGGTGCCATAGGTTCGTCACCATTGATATAAATAATAAAGAAATGTATCAGATAGAAGAATGAACCAGACAGACCCAGAAATGTACCCAAGGTTGCGTGCAAAACCCCAAATGCTGTGTCCTCTCTAGAAACAAAGCCCTCACTAAAGCTTAGTTTGTGTATTCACTTGGATTAAATCTTCAAGCTCAAGCTTGTGTGAAATGACAACCACTACTTTCACAGAAGTTATTTTTCATGCTACCAATCTGCAAGACATAATCATTTTGAGCAAGAAAACAAAACTCACAAGAGGCAAGCATTATAACCTCAATCTTAAAAGGAAAATATTCTATTAACCTCTGAGGATATTGCATATTTGGAGGTAGATCAGTAATCTCATGGCATACACCCTTAGGAAATATAGACCTGAGTAATTTTCCTACATGATTCCAGAATTTAATAGCTGCAACATTCACTTATTTAGACCTACCATTCTATTAAAAGGGCAGGAACTGGCAGAATCTTAGCTGTGGCTATGACAAAGCATTTGGGCTGCCTGGAGACATAGTTTCTGTGGAATATGTTTCTCATTCTAATAAAACCTTTAATTCTTGGATTTCAGAACTGAACTCGATGAGTTTCTCTCAGAGGAAACTGTCACCTAGTAAGCAGTCAGCAAATGCTTCTGAGTCCTGCTAAAATCAGAAACGTTTACTGCTGAGCCCGTGGTAAGCTAATGATGCTCTTATCTGATGTTTTTGTCTGAACAGAAACTAAGTGTTGAGTAACCATGGAGGGAAATAAGTGAATAGTAAGATACACCAAAGGTGCTTGGTCATCCCAGGGTCCCCTAAATTGAAGAAGGCAACGACAGAGGCAGACAGAATTGGCCCCATGCCTTACATACAGAATTTGCAGGTCCTCGTGGCAAACATACCTGGGTTTCTGTAGGTGAAGAGGTACTTTTCCTCTCTGCACTTGTGACCACGGGTGAATCTGTGTGTGTATGTGTGTGTGTGTGTGTGTGTGTGTGTGTGTGTGTGTGTACCTCTGTGTCCTTCACCCATCACATCTGGAAGAGAGTGTAGCCCTTTACCCTGTGACCTCTTTGTAAGAAGATGATACCAACAGAATAACCCAGCCTCTTCTGGGATGTTTAAAATGAGAATTTAAATCCACAAGTGTGTTTTGTTTTGTTTTGTTTAGGTCAACATTTGTAGTGGAAATGGATTTGGTGATTGCAATCAGCAAATATTTAAAGTCAGGAATTCTGATTCATTTTTTAAACTTCAAATTTCCAGTCTCCCTGAGGGATAAGATAACACAGCAGTATTTTTGCACTTGCAGCCCTACAGTCTAGTTCCAGTTCTAGTTCTGTCACGTCTCTTCTGTGTAATCTAAAGTTCAGGTCTGGTAACCTTACCTGTAATTTGGGAATAGTGTTTCACAATTAAATTTTGATTCTCAAGACCTGAGAGTTACAGAAACAAAAAGCATCACCCTCAAGTGTATGGAAAGGGTACTTGAGAATGTTATAGCTTTTCTCCCCTCGCTGTGTGTGACATCGGAACATGCACCCCCAGAAACACTTGTGTAAAAGCACAGACTTCGACTATGCCCAGTGCCAGAGTGACTTAGAGACTTGAGAATCACAGGACCATGGAGTCAAGGAGGTGAAGTTTTTAAAGGCTGGCGATAATTAAAATACTCAGTGGAGAAGAATCTGCTTCACTTCTCATTCTCCGCTTTCAAGGCGTGGTAGATGTGGCATTCAAAATTTCAGTGTATGACACAGGAAGGTTCATCTCTTCATGGAGAAGAGGAACTTTTAAATGAATGTAATTCACCCTGGAGATATGGGGCAGGGGTTCTAGTGAGAAGCTGTGAGCTGATTCTCCAGGATTTATGAGCAAGGGGAAACCTAGAGCCAAAGGCAGATGGCAGGATCCAGTGATGCTGCATGTACGTCAATTGGAATTAGCATCATAGGAAAAGATGTGGTGTTCCTGGAGTCCCCTTGCATAACAGGATGCCACAAGGGGCTATGGCAGAGAACCCATAGTCAGAGCCTAAGAAAAGAACTAAGGATTCGTGATAGAAAACAGCTCTCAAGCTGCAGAAACAAGCTGTGTGCTGGAGGCAGCGAGCACATGCAAAACGCTACAGCGCTGTTCAGATGGTGCAGGCAGGAAAACCATACGGGTAGAATGAAGCAATAGCAAGGCTGTCCTATAACACAGCAAGGCTAGCATTGGGAGAACAGAGAGCCTGAGAGTTTAGTTTCTTGGGACCAGATACGCTGAATACAAAATAAAGAAGTTAGGAGTCCATGCCAATGGGCTGAAAGTTTTCCAAGTTTCTATGATTTTTAAGTATTGCTTTTTATATGTTACCTTCCAATTTGAACCGAAATTGGAATTTGTGGAAACTTACGGTGCACAAAGCAAATGGTGTGAATCTCTTTTTTCTAGTTTTACACCATATAAAATGTTTGGCTACAGAATCTCAAATATATCATTGTCACTTGGCGCTAGACATGACAAATTTCAGGCACCAAGCTCCTGCAGATTGCTAATTTCCATGGGCCTGGCCCTGCCAGCCAGCCTACTTTTTGTGCCATCGGAAATGTCTGCGGTCATCTGCCTGTCGCAGGCTGTGTGACTTTCCACCTCATGGCACTCAGTCACAGACAGGCTCCTCCAGAGCCAGGCTGCTGAGACAAACCAGAAAGATCCAAAGACAAGAGCGGTGCTCTTCCCACCCCCAGAAATCTAGGGCCAGAGGGGAATTTCTATACCTGTAACTAAAACTCCAAAGGGAAAAGTTCTGTTCTATTTAGGGTGCCGACACATTCTATGAGAGCTCACAAGAAGAGTGAACAAACTTTTCAAAAGAGGGGAGATGACAATAAAGGAGAAGTGGGAATAACTAGGGAGGTCGTGGGATTCTTCAGATGACCCACAGGAGCAGCGGCACTGGGGAGCTGACTGCTAAACGGGGCCCCTCACTTGCTCCCTGGAGCAGGCTAAGCTCACCGGGTATTACCGAGAGCAAAAGGCACCGAGCAAAGCTGGAAGAGTGAGTTTTGTACAGAACTAAGAAGACTGGAAATGGTGAGCTAAAAGGGGCATTTTAAACAGAATACTGATACAACCGGAACAGTGTTTCGGAAAGATAACCCTTTACCAGCGTGTGGCGAATAGACCGAGGGATGCCTGGAGGAAAATAAAACAAACAGGAAGTGATTGCGGTGGTTTTGGTGAGGCTTAGAGATACAAAAGTGGGGGAAGAGAGAGGGAATGGATTCCATGAACGTGATGTAGAGAATTTTAAAGAGTTGGGGATGGGCAGAAAGCAAGGAGAGTGTCTGCATTTGTAAAAGGGCAATTTGATGGAGATGCATTCAGCATTTCCTAGGCAAGGCAGTCAGGGCTAAGGTAAGCTGAATAAAACCCTCACCTGGGGGGGGGGTGGAAAATTCAAGAACACACTGAAAAACTCAGGAGGCAAGATGTATAACATTGTAATGTAGCAGTTCTTAAAACCTGCATCAATATAAAATTCTGTGATGAATGCATTAGCCAAGTTTTCCAGGTAAACAGAAACAACAGCACGTGGGCGTGTGTGTGTGTGTGTGTGTGTGTGTGTGTGTGTAAGCTATGCATCCATCACAGAGAGGGAGAGGGAAGTAGGGGGGAGGGGGGTACATGGAGATGCCATCATGGAGGCCCATCATTCCCAGGATCTGCAGTTGATTTTGTCCCGTCTGTTTTCTTCTTTGCTGAAACACAACACCTGACACCTACAACTTGAAGGAGGAGACATTTATTTTGGCTCACAGTTTGGCTCACGGTTTCAGCCCATAGCTGACTGGCTCCAAGGCAGGGCTGTGTGGCAGAGGAAAAATAGCTGGTAGCATGACTATGGGAAGCAGAGAGAGAGGGAGGGAGAGAGAGAGAGAGAGAGAGAGAGAGAGACCAAGGGAGGAGAAGAAAGAGTCAGCCTTCTGGCCATGCCCACAGCAGCCCACTCTTCCCACCGGCTCCACCTCCCAGTATCACACCCAGCTATAAACTCAGCAGGGGGCTGATCCAATGTATCACCCCAAGGATCCAGTCACCCCCAAAGCCCCACCTGTGAGCACAGGAAGCCTTGGGGGCCATCTAGATGCGATCCATACCAGTGTTCAAACAAGAGGCTCGGGTTGGCTCCAGTCTGCTGTCAGAGCACCGGGAACCCACAGCACTGACTGTGTGGGTTCCAATGTGCAGACCAGCAAGCCCAGGACTGACAGCCAAACAGCTGGTTCCGATCCAAAGGCCGGCAAACAGCTATTGTCTTCAGGGTGCCCAGCAGGAGAAAAGCCTCCCAATTCAGCCTTTTGTGCTGTTCAGGTCTCTAACCAGTTGGATGAAGCCCATCCGATCTCCTCTCTACTCAGACGGTAATAACCTTACACAAAAATACCCTCACCGAAACTCCCAGAATAATGTCAGAGCAGATATCTGGGCACCTCATGGCCCAGTCAAGTTGTTAGATAATCATGAGCATTATATTAAGTAAAATACAAAACTTTAACATAAGGACAGGTTGGGTAACATTGTGCAACTTAGCACAGCACTTCCCCAACACTGTAACACCTATGGGGTAAAATGTCTCTTGGCAGCAAGGACAACCCAGTGCCAGCCCTCTGCCCAGTGTTTGCGGTGTGCGGCGTGGGAAGAAAAGGTCCAACAGGCGCACATAAAGGAAGGTTAACTTGTGTTTTCAACCTGTCATCAGCTGTCTAGATCTAACAGGAAACAATTCACAATGCCCTGAATATGCCTCTGGACATTTCCCCACAAGAACCTTTTTACTTCGTTGTTAATTTTCAACTTACAATAGTGGGTTTGGGAAGGAGTGGAAGCCACTCTTTCTTCCATTTTTCAGTGGGTGTCATTTCAACAGCAGGGTGCAGGGGAATGGCAGCAAGGGTAATGGAGGAAAGAATCCCAGAAGGTTTCTGCACATCTTAGGGCATGTGCCACATTGCTGCAGCGCTCCAAGAATTAAAAAAAAAAAAAAAGTCCATGGAGTTTAATTGGCTTAGTGAGCAGCAGTAGCGAGACAGGGCCCCCCCCCACCACCGGCTCCATCCGCCACCTGCCTTACGACACTGTCATTACTGCCTCCACGATAATCCCCTAAATGCAAAACAGAAACAAAACCTCCAGCATTGTCTTCTTCAAAGGTACATTTATATTTACTGCTAAGAAGTCTGGAACAGTAAACAACTAATTCCTGATTATACCTTGCATTCCCAACATCGACATACAATACAAATAATGACTTAAAATACACAGCTGGATGCAAATCAATTTCCTCTCTCCAATAAATTAGCTGTTACCTGAAGTCAACTTAAAATAACCGTCTCTTCAGCACCACTGCTCCAGTCGGGGAGTAACCATAGCAACATAATTATCAACTTACATAGTTCCTCACCCTCCTGTTTGGATTCTGAGAAGGGGATTTGGTTGAATTGCTTGTTTATGCACTGGGTATGGGCCTGGCTTTCTGTTGCTATTAGCTTCTTGCTCCAGGCAAACCCTTTTTGCCCAGGCTTCTGCCTGCCAAAGTGAAATCTAAACACTGACCCTCTCGGTTCAGTCCGCAGCGTCTCCCCTGGCTCTCACTGCCTGGTGCATTTGGGTGAGCACCACCTCTTCACACCTAAGACAGAGGGTGAAAGGCACCCGTTTACAATTTCGGAATATCAGCGGACACGTGTCTCTTCAAGCTCCCCCATGAGCCCTTCCAGCAACTGGCTCACAAGCGCCCTTCCGGGGAGGAGACACCTTTGAGAAATGGATGGTACAGTACGAGACAAAACAAGCAAAGACTGGTTTTGAAGTTTTTAGAGCTCAGATCTAGGCACAAGACACAAAGGTCCAGCTGGGACTCAAAAATCATCCCCCTGGAACTGACCCAGAGCCAGGATGCCTCAAGGGGATCCAACTCCGGAAGCTGCTGCAGTGCTACCAAGGGCAGCAGCTACACCAATGCCCAAGCATCCCCTCTGCCAAAGGTGGGGAAGGAAGCCCGTTACCTTAGTGTGGGCACTCACCTGAAATTAAATCTCCAGGAGCAGGGGGAGGGAGTCAAGTATTTTGAGAATAAATACGTAGAACAAATAAACCTCAATGTATTATACATACCTAAGTATACTTAGACTTAGGAATTGAGACCCTAATATCCCCCTGTGGACGGAAGAGTGGATGAAGGAAACGTGCTATGTGTACCAGGTGGAATATCAGTCAGCCGTAAAGAAGGACAAATCACAGGCTTTGCAGGCAAAAGCATGGAACGTGTGGGTGTGGCACTAAGCAAAACAAATCAGATCCAGGAAGTTAAATGCTGTGTGGTTTCTCTTACAGGAGAGCCCTAAAAGGGGAATAAATTAAAGAGTAAGGGAGCGATGGTGGGGAGCAGAGAGGCTGACTTTTGGCCATGCAGGCAGGGAGTTGGGGGAAGCTGAGAAGAAGAAAGTGGCCGAGACGTGTCCCATGCACATACCAGCTGCCAACCCGGTACCGCTACTTTGCATTGCGAGCAGACACTCAAAAAATAATACCCTAGCGACATTAATAGTAATAACAACAGTGATAATAATTATATCCCCAGGGTCCTCATGAGCATGAAGCGGGACACAAATCAGGAACTCTTCGGTTCTTAGGCCGATGTCTGCCTTTCCAGCTGCTACCATTGAACCGATCCTGAGTTGAAACTACTTCAGCGCTGGGTCCAGACCTACAGCTGCCTCAGGGCCGAGGCTGCAGCCCCAAGAGGCACCCCCTGGCGGCTTTCCCCTTGCAGCCTTCCAAGGTGGAGCAGACAACCTGGTCCTCTTCACCCTTGCTTCCTGCCACAGCCCACATGCAGAGTAGACAGCTGCAAGCTTCAGGAAGATAAAGAAAAAGGTTATCACTTCCGGTCCACCCAAACCTAGCAATGTTAGATATGTGACCATGCTCAGCAAACGAGTGTTAAAGTCAATGCCATTAAATGTATTAACTAAAACAAAACAAAAGCCCACTTGTTTCAAATCCTTGACTTTGTTTTTCTCTGTTCAAGGGAATTGGACCCAGAGCCTTTGCCCTGAACTATGTCCCCAGCACCTTTTGATTTGTTTTAAATTTCAGTGTCACTAACTTGCCCAGAGTGAGCTTCAAATTGTGATCTTTCTGCCTCAGCTTCCCAGGGTGCTGAGATGACAGGAGAACGTCACCCTACCCAATTTACGCCAGCCTTTTTAAACCAGGTAAGTTGAAAGGGAAAAGTCGGTGGCTGTGAGAATGAAAGTTATCCAACCTTCCCAAGCATTTTCACAGCTTCAGTTCTCCATGAGAGATTTCTTGGGTCACTTTTGTTAGCTTTATTCCTGTTATTCCCTCTTCGTGGTTGTCTAATTTGCCATTAAAACTACCCGTTTTGTTTCTAATTTATCATGTTTTCATTCTAAAATTCACATTGCTTACACATTTCAGATAGCTAAAGAAATACCCACTCCGCTTCTGTGCTCCTTGGCGCTCTGTCCACTTGGGACATTTTACATGCCAGCGGGCGTTTGGGTCACACCACGTTTCCCTTCGCCGTGTGGAGCAGGTGCACAGCAGAACACGGCTTCCTTCCCTTCTCCACCCTCCTTCCAGTTAGACCTGCCTCCCTGCCGACTGGTAGCTTTCATTTGGGCTCTGTGTACAATTCGGGTTTCTTATATAAGAGAAAGCGCGTGGTACTTAACTTATACATCAGACTCATCTCATTTAACACGGTGCTCTGGTGGTGCACTCGTATCCCTACCAATGACTCAAATTTAACCTTCTTTAAGGCACAGTAGTGCTCTGTCATGTGTAAATGCCACATTTGCTTTACCCAGTCACCTGCTGACTGACAGCAGAGCTGCTTCCAGGGCTGAGCTGCTGTGAATTGTGCTGCTATAAATACGCTGTGTGTGAATCACTGATGCACTGTCTTTAACTCTTACCTGAAAATGCCTAGAGGGGAAGAGCAGGCCCAGGTGGAATTCCCAGCTCCAGTTCTGCCCTCTTTCCCCAAGCCCTGTCCAGAGCACCTGGGTCACCTCCGCTTTGGAATCTCTACCATGGTCCTGTTTGTGGAGTTTTTATGAATATCAGATATTGCGAATCTTAAGACGTAGCGAAAGCTCTGATGTTCTCTGTTCCCAAGAACCAACAGAACTGAACTGTGAGGGGAAATTGAGTGATGGTAACTTGTTGGGGCAGTTTTTCTATGAAGCAAGGGCAGAGCCCTGGACCCCACCAGCTCTGCCCACTCAGAGCTCCATTTTCAGGCTTCTAAGGCCTTCAGGACCCGTTTCACCCCATATGCAATGCATTTATTTGCTTTCTTACATAAGAGAAAATGTGAGCCATTTAACTTCCTGAACCTTCCTTATTTTCCTTACCAAGAAGGTGCCCAGTCCCAGCTATTTTCCTGCATAACATGGACTTCATTCTTCATGGCTGAGTGGTTTTCTGCCATGTGCCTACGCCATGTTTTCTTTGTCCACTCACCAGCTGATGGTCATCTGGGCTATTTCCAGAGCTTAAAGCTGCAACTCATGTCCTCCAGGTGTGGGTATGCAGGGGTAACTGTAGCACACCTTGGCTCTTTGAGGAAGATACCCAGGAGAGGCGCAGTGGAACGAAATATATATCCCCGTGTTTCAGGGAACTCCAGGCTGATTGCCATCACTCCTGGGCGTGTTTACCTCCCCAGCAGAGACATGGGGGAGTCCTTATCCCCTCATCCTAGCCAGGGTTTCTTGATTTTTGAAGTCTTGATCATAATTATTCTAATAAGGATGAGATACAATCTCAACGCGGATTTGATCTGCGTTTCCTGGATATTTCTTAAGTATAAAAACCAGGTAGTCACAAACGATATTGAATCCTGAGCCAGGCATGGTGGTGCACTCACTAATCCCAGCACTCCAGGAGGCTGAGGCAGGAGGATCATTGTGAGTTTGAGACCAGCCAGGGCTACAAAGTGAACCCGAGGCCAGCCTGAACTGCATAGAGAGACCCTGTCTCAAAAAAAGATTTAAATAAATAAATAAAAAGAATATTGAATCCTGTCTGTATTGTATTAAAAATAAAAGTCTAAGTATACCTGGTTATTCCCTTTTTGCAAAAGTAGAAAATAAATTCGGGGCGGGTAAAGGAGCAGAGAGTAAGGGAGGTAAGGATGGAGAAGAGGACGAAGGGGGCCGTGCTCCCCCAAATGGACCTTTCCATAGCCGTCAGCTGAGCGTGTCCCGTAACCAAAAAAAAGCGACCTAAATCAAAAGGAGATAAAATAAAGCCATAAGGTTTGAAAAACACAAGCAAAGGAGTGTGCATATCTCTAATTGGTAGCATGTTTGCCCAGAAACCATGATTTCCAGATACCTTATAACACCGGAACTCCTCACTCTTCATTCCTAGTGGCATCTATCCAACACCCATGGAAAACTGAAAATAAATCCTAAGCTTCTTTCAGATATTATGCATATATGATTTTTCAATGTATATATTTAAGGACAGATAAAAAGAGAAATATAACCCCTGGTTACAAATTCCAGATTTATTTTTGATGTGGAAAAAAAAGATAAAATTAAATAAATTCAAAATAGTATACTAAACTGGGTGTGGTGGCACATGCCTGTAATCTCAGCACCTAGGAGGCTGAGGCAAGAGGACTGCTGTGAGTTTGAGGCCTGTTTGATCTACATAATACGTTCAAGGCCAGCCTGAACTGCATAGTGAAGCCCTGTCTCCAAAAAAAAAAAAAAAAATACTGCTATCTTATTGAACTGTGAGTACAGAGATGCATATGTTACTGTGTTAACACATGTTTTTCATGTCCTAACCGTTCTATGAGCCCAGAAGCAAAATCCAGCTTCCATTCTGTGTGCCTGTTAGACCGAGCCCTCGTTTGCAATCAACCGTGAACTTCTCTCTCTACTGCCTAAATGATAGCTGCTTTGAAAGCAAGAACTTTGAATTCTTAGCATCCAGTGTCAGCAGCTAACATGCAGTGACCACTGCTTGCCATGTCCTACATTCAACAGATGTCTCCGTGGTGGCCAGCAGAATACTAGCCGGCCTGTGATTGGCAAGAATGAGGCATGAGTGACCAAATGACCCTCCCAGTCACAGCTATCACCCAGAAGGCAGAGGGTCACTCCATGAGACACAGCATCTCAGTGAAATGTGTCCTGCAAGGACGGCAGGAGGGGATGCTCTGAGACCACCAGCTGGCCTGCCTTGCAGAAGGTGTGCAGAGCTTCCCCAAGAAAGCCCTCACTTGTGCACCAGTGCTGACCCACGTAGAAAGAATCCTTCCTGCAAAAACTTAAAAAGTGAAAACCATGCTTTCCATGTTGACAAATGCAGTTGGCCCTCAACATTAATAAACGTAACTACTTTGGCCTTATTTCTCCTTCAGCGCCCTGGGCACTGCCGATGTGTGGGGACTTTATCGCTGTGTCTCCTCACAGTGGCGCTGGCATTCTTCCAGCCCCTCAGGTCCTGCCGATTCCCACCAAAGCTCTCCTGGCCTGCGAGTGCCGTGGGAAGCGGGCTGGGGTCTCGGGAGACGCGAGGTGGAAGGGAGGAGCACAAATGCACTCAGGAAAAGGCTGAGTTACAACGTTCTGTGTCTGTTTCCTTGAGTTCAAAGCAGCCTCTGCCAAGGAAGGCAACGTTCAGCTCTCGCTAAAACATGGTGCTGGGGCCTCTGAGGCTCAGGAGGAGGCAGAAGGAGGAAGGAGGGAGAGGGGGAGGGGGAGGCATGGACCCAGCCCCACAAGATGACCAACCAACGGGGCAGAAAACACTGGGGTGCAATAGAGGATGACAGCTAGAAAAATGGGGTGTTAGGTGGGTGAGGGGAGAGAGAGAGAAAGGAGAGAGAGAGGGAGAGAGACAGGGGAGAAGGATAGACAGTGTACTCACGGGACGAGACCACACATAATAAAGGACTGAGTACAGGATTACAAATAAGCTTCAGAAGTCAGGCAGGAAAATATCAACTCAGTGAGAAGTCAATTATGAAAAGCTTTTAAGTACGTTCATACTGTCTTATAATCAATTTAACCAGGTATATTCTGTGGGAATATATAAACATGAGATAGGAGTTTGTATAAACTGTTTCGATATAAGAATGTCAGATGCCCAGGTAAAAGTATCTCAAGATTACCCCAAAGCACACCTTACTCCAACTGTGGAATTACTGAAACATTGCATACAAAGTGCGAACACAAAAATCAAAGGTCATTATCTAAATTGAAAATATCAATGCATGAGTGAAAAGGAACATTTTTCTCTGGTTTGCTCTGCCTTGTTTCCAGTGACAGTTCCCATAGTTATGGAAAAGGAAAACGCTCCTGATTTCCTTAATAGGGCCCAGCAAACCATAGTCAGCAACAAATCTAAAAGTGTTGGTCACCCGAGGCAGCTTCCTATGAGACACTTGGCTTGAGGGTGGATGGGCTGTGGACACAGCATTCCCAAGGAGCTCCGCACCACATGCAGCCAGATTCCAGGGACAACAGGGACATGTGGGAAAGATTTAAGGGAAGTCAGCATCCGGAAGGGAGGTGAGCCCTCAGTGCACTGCTGAGCCCTCCTCATAAGTGAATTTCAAGCTGGTAACACCAGAAAGCCCTTTAGGGGTTTCAAATGCTGAGATCTAAGAGAAGGCTCTAAATGCACTCAGTACTTGCCTCTAATTTGGGCAGAAAAGCAGAATAAGCCCAATGGCCGTGTTTCCAGAACAATTATTCCTTCATGAGAACAAACATCATTAATAACATATTAATAATGAAACAGTAACATGTCCCCAAGCTTTGAATTCTCCTCTAGTACTATTCCTCGGTCTGCCAAGGAAAATACCATTAACCCATGGGGAGTTTAACTGAGGTGCCCAAAGTGTCCCAGCCGCAGTGACGGAGTGAAGACCCCACTGTGGACCTGACTTCAGTGCAGCTTCTCCTCCTCCCATGAAGCCCTCAAACCACGGAACCAGGCATCGCCGTGAAGGACGTGTGTGTGTGTGTGTGTGTGTGTGACCGCGTGTCTATGGATTTGCATTTATGCAAATATATCATTTGCATGGACATACACACGTGTTTTACAATTATTACTTTGCATATGTGAAAATAAATCAAAATTTAGTAAGCGATTTCAGAGATGGGCTGAAAAGTCACTAAGAGAACCAGATAGAGAACCAACCTGCTTGCTTCCACCACTTAGTGACTGTACCGTCTAGGACATGTCCTATGAGCTCTGCATGACTCCATACCCTGAGAAATGAGGCTAATATTAGCAACAATCCGACCAGACTTTCTGATTAAATTATTTTATGCTTCTAAAGCACTTAGAATTTTCTCCGGTCGGTTGTGATTGCTACGTAATTGTTAGCTATTGCTATTGTCCTTTGTTACGATTGATATGTTTCACTGAAAATTGGTTTTTAGTTTTGTTTCTTCTTAATTTTTTCTTATTTCATTGCTTATATTCAGTTGTCTATTTTCTGTTAGGAGCTTTAAGCAATATGCTACTTAAGCTTAATTGTGTAACTGCATTGGTTTGGGCCCACCTGGGGATTAGTAGGGCACCCTTCTGGGTGCGTCTGGGTCTTCACTGAGCTGTGACCTTGGGCTCTATATCTGGTAGCTGCCCTTCCTTTCCGAAGCTGCTCTCTGGCTGTTTCCTGCCCACTGTGAGCTACACAGCTGTTCTCTGCCACACCCTTTACTCTGTTCTTGCACAGAGACTGACAATCATAGACTGAATCTCCTTATTATGGTTTAAATCTAAAACTCTGCCCCAAAGTCACATACATTTGGACTAGGAAAGGCATATCCTTATTTCTGGCTCCTCCCTCCTCTATGGCTTCCTGGCCACCACGATGTGTATGGTATCCCTCCAACCTGCCCTTCCTGCCTCGGGGTTAGCTGACAATGGACTGAACCCTCTTGAGCCGTGAGCCAAAATAAACTCCTCCTCCATTTAACTGTGAGTCTCAGGGGTGTCCTGTTCCAGCAATAGGAAAATTGGTTAATATAAGCAGGATTTGCAAACTAAATTTATCTACAGCAGTAGATGATTCAACTGTATTCCAGCACAGGAATCTCTGCGATGCCCACAATGCCCCAGTAGCTTTAGACTCAAGCAGTGCTACAAGGTTTTCCACTGGAGTGTAGGCTTCACTCAGCAGGGATTGGGTGGCAGCCCCAGAAGAAGAGGGTGTGTCCCTGCAGATCCGCAGTGGCCACTGCCACTCATGAGCTCCTAGCAACTTCCCAGTGCCCTGGTCAGACTCAGGCGGCCAGAGCAGTCACAGGCTACTGAGCTGCATCTGAGCAACACAAATCCTCTCCAACGTGGTTCAAGAATTCACTCTTTCAGTGTCGCTCTCCAGTTCATAAATAACCTTGCCAGACCTATTTTCTACCCAGTTACCTATTTACTGTTTCCACTTTCCCAGTTATCCAATGCATCTCTACAATTCACTCTCAGTACTTTTCCACATGTGCATTGAAACAGTAGGATCCCTGGCAATCTGAGAAGAATTTGCTGAAAACTCACGGTAAATTGATTCCAGCTCTTCTGCATCAAGATAAGTCTCAGCCACCAGAGAAACTATAGGCACAAGTGAGTGTCGTGATTTGGAATGAGAAGCATTTTTATGTAGAGCCACCTGATCCAGGCGCTCAGAAAAGAGCCATAAAATGGCCAAACAAATTACCATGCTATAAATGCAATTAACTCAGACTCACTGCCCAGGCTGGATCAGGAAGCTGAGCCACCTTTTCCCTGTGAGAGGCCAATCCACGTCCCCTGCATACAATGTGTACCTTTGCCAGGACAGGTATGAGAAGTTCATTCAGAAACACAGCCAACACACACACACAGGCACACATGCAAAGTGCACACATAAGCACGTCTGTCAGTTACACATGCATGCATGCACTTTGGCGCACACACCATTAAGTAGCACACCTACACTTTGATGCAATGATTTCCTAGCACACACAGCTTCTACCTACTTCATTGCTTCCCCGGTCACCCCTTCCCCAAACTCCTGCGGTAGTTGTAGAAAAGCCTCAAATCAGTTACACATTGTTTTTGGAACCTGACATTAACAGTAGACTGAACCATGTAAAATTGCTATTTGGGGGTTAAAAATGGCTAAAAAATAAGCAACTCAAGGTATTTTACCTTTCGTGTTGCTTATTTTCAACTGGAATGTAATTTATATGCAGTAACGTACATATCTCTTAAGTATCCAGTTTGATAAATATAACAAATGTATTAATGACCCAGATACTATCAACATATAAAATATTTGCACCACTTTAGAAAATATTTCACCCCTTTTTCAGTCAAGCCTCTGCCTTTCGCATCCACCACTGAGATTTTTATAATCACAGGTTAGCTTTGTACCAGTGAGGCAGCCCCGATTCTCTGATGCCTGCTTTGTCTCACTCGGCACACTGTCTCCCAGATGCATCGACCTTGCTGCCCTGTGAGAAGCGTGTCTCCTGCACCACAGAGCAACATTTCACAGGATGAATGAACCAGTTTCCTTATGCTCCTATCGAAGGCAACGGGATCGTTCACAATTTGAGACGATTGTGCAAAAAAAAAAAAGGATACTATGAAAATTCTTGAATAAACCCTAATGTACACATATGCAGTCATTTTCCTCTCAAAAATACCTGGGTTTGGAACTGTTCATGGTACAAGAAACTACTGTTGACCGAAGTGATTTCCGTTTCTGAAGCCACTCTGCATTCCACCCAGCACAGGATTCAGGCCGACGGTGCTGCGTGTCTCAATCATGGAAATCATGCCCAGCTTGGATCCTCTCAGGCACTGGGGGTGTGTGAAGCGACACAGAACTGTCCTTCCTTCAGGAGTGGCGACGCTGGGCACTCTTCGTGGGGAGAGAGTCATGCAGTTGCTAATTGTTTGCTGCATGTGACTAAATCAGGATAGGAAAAGTGAGAATTGGGCATGGAGGAACATTTATTCCACGCAGGAAGGAGGTCTGCAGCAAAGAGAACACAGCAGGAGCTCTAGGGCAGGGTGTGCAGAGCAGAACTCGTGTGTTCTTCTCTCTTCTCCGCACCTGAGGACCAGCTCTTTTCTCCTTGGTGTGGGCTCTGTTCCATATCAAGGCTCATTTTCTGGCTTAAACAGATCCAAACTAGCTCCCACTGTCTTCATAAAAAGGTGAAATCTCTTGTAATTAATTCCAAAATGGTCTACTAAATTTCCAGCACTTTTGGAGTGTCAGAATTTGCAGGAAAGGACCATCTTGGAGTATTCGCCTCTGCTAATTTGACGACAGTCACGTTTGACTGCAAGGAAACCGAATGCGTGTGTGTGAACACACACCCATGTATGCACCTCAGGAGCATCCAAATTATTTTTAAGGAAATATATAAAGGAATCTCTTTGGTAAATTTTTTTGGGGAAATGTTGATATGAAGAAAAATAGGAAAAAATAAATAGGTTGGAGAGCAATGTTTTGGGGTGAGGCCGCATGCATGCTAGCAGAGGTCTACCACTGAGCTCCGACCCAAGTCTGAAAAGCAGTAGGGAGAATGCCTGCTTTCCTTAACTTTGTTTGCATTTCAGGATGATAACTTTATTGTACTGCAGTATCCTCTGGCAGGTATGAATTTTTCTTTAACTATTTTATGTCCCACTTTCCCTCATAGGTAAGCAAAGCCAGTTTGATTTCTGCCTCCCCAGCCTGATTATTTTCATTTTCTTTTCTTCTCTTATTGCATTAGCTAGGATTTTCAGTGTGGTGCTGACAAGTATTTTTAAAGGATCAGCTGCATTCCCATTCTTAAGGGAAATCATCCAATGCCTCACCATTAAATGAAATATTACTTGAAGACTTAGTGTAGATTTTCTTTGCCAAAGTGAACAATTTCCCCTTTGTTTTTATATCCTGCTTAGTGGGAGTTGGGTTTTACCAAGTGCATTTCTCTGCATTTATCCATGTGGCCATTCTTCCCTAGTCTGCTAACGTGGTGAGATACACTCATTGATTTCCAGACCTTGAGCCCCTGTTGTATCCTGGAAAATAATCCCACTTGTCTCGGTATATATTGTTTAGTTGTGAATTTCGAATAGTGACGTTTGTTTTAGGGACTTGGTCCATCTCTAAGCCTGTTCCTTCTTTTTCTCTTCCCCTCCCTCCACTCATAAGGTATATATCCATATTCACATGGTTGGGCTTAATTTACTGGCGTTTTATTGAAGCCTTTCATGTCTACACCCATGAGAGATGCTACAGTTCTCTTTCCTTGAGACCTCTGTGTTTAGCTTGGATATTGAGGTGATGCTTGCCTCACGGAAAGACTCAGGGGTGTCCCTCCTGCTCCTGTCTTCTTGTGATCAGTGCTTTCTTAACGATTTGGCAGACATCAACAAGAAAAGCATATGGGCATAGTGGTTTTGTTTACTTGTTTATTTTGGAAGGCCAGTAATTTTTATTCATTAATAGCTATTAGCCTTTTATATATTAGTGTCACATTTTCTCTCTCCATCTCAGTCTCTCTAGCAGGTTTTATCAGTTGTATTGATCTTTTCAGAAGCCTCACTTTTACTTTTCTGTTGTTTGTCTATTGTGCTCTTATTTTCAAGTTCATTGGTTTCTATTTGAATTTTTATTACTTATTTTCTACTTCTTCCATTGAGATGAATTTGTGGTTCATCTTTAGTTGCCTAAGGTTGAAGCTTCAATTACTGATTTTAGATATTTCTTTTTTAATATATGCATATATATATATATTGATATTGATATATTAGATTTAAAGTTCCATCTGAGCATTCATGGCACACATTTTGATAGCTTGTATTTTCATTTTCACTTAATTGAAACCATCTTTAAATTTCTGTAGAGAATTCTTTGATCCAAATACATTTAGACATGTGGCTTATAATCTCACAAGTGGTTGAAATCTGTTTCATCAGCCGAGGGACAGCACCCTGGTCACACACTTAACGCCTGCACGTTTCTGGGGAACATGGCTGCATTCATGTCCGTGCGTGGAAGAGGCCATGGCTGTGTTGCCCACCCTGTGAGGATTTGCACCCAGGAGCAAAAGTTTGCTGGGTGCTTCTGTTCATGAACCGAATTGTTCACATAGAGACATGTTCGTGAACCAAGGCATCATTGCAATATTTTTAATATCAATGTTTACTTCTGTTACTTGGTGGCGTTTTGGTTCTTTTAAATTTGCATGGGTGTGTTTCATGGCCAGAGCCCTTCCAATTGTGGTTAATATTCCACATAAGCTTGAGAAGAATATGTGTCCCGCTGTTGCTTGGTGACCCCCTGACTTCAGATAGCAACCAGATGGCTGTGCAGACCAACTGTGTCGTCTCTAACTTTCCACAGCATCTGATGGACCCATCAGTTACAGATCCGGGGTGCTAAAGTCTCCAACCATCAAAGTGAATTGACCTGTTTCTCTATTCAATTCTATCATTTTTCCCCCCGTGTGGCAGATACTCTTGCTCCTGGCAGCTTTTCCTGCCTTCTTGAGAACTGAGCTCTTCGCATCAGTAGACAGCGCCTCCTGTGTTACCTTTGATGGTATCTCCCGCTCTCTCTGATTATTATTTTGGCTTAAATTAACATACTCAGTTCATCTTTCTTTTAATTGGTGACAACACGCTATGTCTTTCTCCACCTAATGTTCAGTTTACTTAAGGCCATTGTGTTTCAATTGCGTTTCTTACAGACAATATACAGGTGGGCTTTTGTTTTCTGAGCCCACTGTAAATGTAATCTGTCTTTTAATTGGTGCATATAAACCACTGACCTTTAGAGTGACCGTTGATATAATTGTACCAACCCTTACATATGTGCGACTGTTGTTCACATTTTTCCTTTTGTTTTTCTTTGTCTCCCCCTTCTTTTGTTGTCTTTTCTGGCTTTAGTGAGCATTTAAACGATTCCATTTTCTCTCTTGTTTTATCCTATAAATTATATTTCTTTTTGACATTTTTAGTGGTACTCTTAAGGTTTGCAATATACAGTTATAACTAAGGCAAATCCACTTTCAAAGAACACTGTACTGCCCCATGGGAGCTGTGAAGCCACTGTAATAGAATGTTCTGGAATCCTCCTTCACATCCCTTACAATGACACTCTCATGAACTCACTTAGGCACATTACTGTCACCAAACATTGCTGCCATTAGTATGTTAAACAACCTATAATTGATTAGCTCAATTAAGAAAAAGAACAATAAAAGATTTTCTTTTATCTTCATTTATTCTTTCTCTAATCCCCTTTTTCATATATGCCTGAGTAGCTGACCTATATCATTTTCTTTTTTTTTTTAATTTAAAGAAAAAAAGCAAAACAGAAAAAAGGGTAGAAATAATACAGAATTTCAAAACACAGTAAGAAATCGCTAGTTGGTAAATCACATATTGTTATCTTAGAAGTAGTTGCTCAAGTCACAAAATCAAAGCATAAAAAGTGGACAATCAAACAAGGACAGTACAAACCATTTGGTCTGATGAACCAACAAAAACTCAGCAGTATGGTTATCGATCTTGCACACTTAGACACACACACAGTTATATCCTTTAGAGCACGTTCTTTCCCTCTCATTATCTCAACATCTATTATACCTTTTGGATGTTATTACTGTTTCAGTTTTTTATTATTATCGTATATTACTTTCATTCCCTCTGAAGAACTGTGTCAAACGTTTTCTGGATGTCAGTCCACTTGTGACACTCAACATCAGTGTGTATCGTCTGAGAATCTGCATTTCTACTTTACATTTAAGGATAACTCATCTGGATATGGAATTCTAGACTAGCAAACTCTCTATTCAGAGGAATTTAGTGGTTTTTTCCTTAACGCTTTATTTTCCTCTTCTATTGCTTTCATTATTTCTGAAGAGAGGTTCAATGTAACCTTTGTCCGTGCCTTGTATAGGTAAAGCACCCCCGCTTCTGGCATCTTTGCAGATTGTCTTGTCTGATTTTCTGAAGCTTGCAAGTGATTCCATTTACTTATCCTGCTTGTTCCCCGAGCTTCCTAGATTCGTGCTTTGCTGTCCGTCGCCAAACCGGAAGAGGAGGGGGCAGATTTCAACCATCGTGACTTATTTTGTTCTTGTTGTTAAGCTCATTATGCATAAGTTATAGCTCCTAAAATTTTCCCACAACTCTTGGGTATTCTGTTCTGTCTCTTTTGTTCTCTTCCCTCTGTGCATGTCAGTTTAGAAATTCTCTTTTGACACATCTTTACCCTGACTCTGCCCACAGAGCCCTGCATCTTACCTGCTTTCCTACCCAAGCTCTTAGGGCAGTCTTCGTAATTACTTCAACTTCCTGCTTCAATTATTCCCAAACCTCTGCCATATCTGAGTTTCATTCTGATGCCTCATCTATGAAATTTCCGTTGTTTTCCCTGATATGAAACCACCTTGGAAGTCTCCAGGAAGGCTGTGTCTGCTGTGCTGCAAATAGGACTAAGTGGGTTGTGGCAGCTTCATGCTGCTCTAGCCGGGAGTTGGCCATGTTTACTCTTCCTTTTCACTGTGTTCTTAGACATTAGTGGCACATTTGTTTTTTCATTTTGGTCACCACGTTAGTCCATTTTCTACTGCTATCGCTGGGATCTGAATCTCAGACCCTGACCTTGATCCTGAGATGCTGGGCTGGATGAAAGCACCAGAGCCACAGACCATTTACTCTAATCAATGAGCATGTGTCTTCCTAGCACTGTTTTATGCACATCATGGGGCCTGTGGGAGCTGGCAGAGGTACACGTTAGGGTGCCTACCGTGGTGCACACAGGGCAGTGCACAGAAGGGATGTGGGCGCCTAAGAAGAATGCCTCCCTGGGGGCTGATTCCCTGAGCAAGGATGGACCACGTCTCAATACGTCATAAACCTACTAATCCCAAGGCAGTGATTCCTGTCAATTTTCCCAAAACTAAGGGTCACATCTATCATGGTCACTGTTCTATGCCCTTCGCTTAATGATTTGCTGCTTTGTGAACCAAACAAATCAGAAATTGTTTCCTACCCAGTCGGAGCCATGTGACTATCAGCTTGGTGGCTGAGGTTTAGAATTCAAGAAATTACAGCAGAATGTTGGCACCTGTGTCTTTGCTGCAACTTCATTTGGGAGAGAAAATTAGGAAAGGGAAATTACAGCCAGAAATGTATTCACAGGGATTGGATGCCCCAGATTTTTGTGGAATAGAAAGGTGTTGATAGTTTATAATCAATGTAGCAAAGCCGAGGAAGAATGAAGTGTGTGGTCCTCTTGGTTAGAGATGCCAATCAGCTACCACAGCTGGGGCAGCAGTGGCTGCTTCCCACTCACAGAAGCCCTGTGCTCTGTGCTGGGCTCACAGATGGGCTTCAGGGGTCCTCAAGCCCCTTGATACAGGGTGTGTGTGTATTTATGCAAGAAGAGCCGTGGTTTTCACTAACTGCTGACGTGATTATGTGACGGGGAAGGAGGAAGCTCAGAAGCAGGTAAATGACCCAAGAACTTGTGCCCGTTTATAATCGTTTCCACTCCTGCTGGCAAGCAGAAAACTGATATGCACTTGAGAAAGACAGACAGACAGGGCACTGCCCTGACGTTTGGGAGAAACAACAACAGACTCAAAGACTCAATCACCGGCAAAGGGATTTTTTCAGATTTAAATATATATATATATATACACCAGTTCCTATTTATATAACAAAAAGATGATTGAACTTGCCACTTTATTTTGACAAAAGTATTTATTTAATGTATTAATCAACTAATGAGCAACCATTGCCTCTAACCACCTGCATCACGCAAACAACAAAGAGAGGATACGCTCCCCGGTGTCTTCATCTTTTCTGCAGTACACTCAGAACTCTGACAGATCCTAATGCTGTGGCGTTTTCGGTAACATCTCATGGAGGCTGGTTCTTCCCTGCTTTCTGGCTTCCTAACAATTTTTTGCATTCCCAGTTCCTTCACCTTTACCCTCCAGGGCACAAAAAAAGCCAAAATCTCTTGACCCCCTTTCACTTGCAAAAGGGTAGGACTGCAAACAGACAGCAATATAATAGACTTTCAGCTGCAGTTCCAGGCACCAGGAAAGAATGTGTTTTGCAAAGGCAGAGAGGTGGAAAATCATCCTGAAGGAAAGGTCAGCAGCCTCCCTGACCATAGCGGCCAAATGCTGCTCGCTAATTGGACCGTTTGCCTCCCGGAGCTGTGACAAGGGAAGGCATTCCGCAGGTTTCTGACCTTTCCACACCTCAGCTGATCAGGTGGGTTAAAAAATGAAAGATTCGCTTAATTAGTTCTAATTGATTCCACCTGGCATGACTTTACACTTCCCATCTACGAGGTGCCCTCCTTCCCTCCAGAAGTCAAGCTCGCTCTATGTTTTGCACACAGCCTGAAGCAGTTAAGGGGAAATGTACATAATTATAACAAGGAGAACTAGTGCCCCATGGACTTTTCCGTGGTGTTCTGACTCCTTGCATTTCACAAGTTGTTGGAACAATTTCTCCAGGCTTGATTCTGAGAGTTGCCACGTACAGCCAAGTTCTCGCTCGCAAGGGGAGGGTAAACACAGAGCTCGTGAGGGGCCTCTGCCAGCAGTCTTTGGCTATCAGCCAGTGCAGAAGCTGGAACTTAAGCAGCCTACGCTCCCCGGATCATACGCTATTATGTAATGTAGGTACATAATCTTACCTAGAGCACAGTATGTTTAGCTAAAGTACAATATAAATTAATGGTTCAATGCCTCTTCTAAAACTCATGCCAACTGCAAGCCTGGTTTTTCCTTCCTATAGGGTAGAAGGCACAAGTGCCAGTGTATTGCCATTGTTCTAGTGCTCACACTCACTAACAGTAACTGGGCCCCGAGCAAGACGCTGTAAGGGGAATGAATTGTGCACACCTGCAGAGGTGTCCAACCCTGCAGCGGCCTGAGAAGAGTTTTTGTAGATCGTCATAAGTGAGCAGCACCGCAGCAGGCATTCTGGAGACAATTAACATTCAAGCAAGTCACCAAATCTACAGCATTTGAAGAATTTAAAAGCTAACAATTATCAGGAAAGTCTGTGTAGACCTAATGGCTTCCTCAGAATTCTGTTACACAGATGGCTGTGTCTCCGATGCAGGAAATAGCTAAAAACTAGGTTAGAATTCTTCGCCCTACTGATATGGGGCCTCACCCTAGTGATTTGGGGGGACCATTTTTATAAGGCTCAATTACACAAAATTGGTAGGTTATACTATCTTAAAAATGGCTAAGAAAAATACATGGTTATATTTTTCTAGAATGCAACTGAGCAAAATATATACAATGCACATATACTTACGTATATCACATACACTATACACTTATCACATGCACATGTGCCTATACACCTTTGGATTGTGGGATATTTCATACAATGCCACTGTGGTGTAAACAAAGTACCCACAAAGATCCATGTATTAAATTTCAGTCTCCAGAGCAGAGTGCTACTGGAAAGCTCTAGACTTGGTGAACATTGGGGTCTATGCCAGGCCTAGCAGGGTACCACACCCATGTAATCTCCACACTCTTGGAGGCTGAGGTAGGACAATCATAAATGAGCCCACCTTGGGTAACTGCCACCTTGGGAAATAAAGGAGAGGACACAGAAGCACATTAACTGTCCTACTTGTGGGAGGCAAGAAATGGAAGTCCAAGGACTGCACAGGTCCACTAAGACTGGAAGCCTGAACCACAGGGATGAGGATGGAATGAGGCAGCCTATGCTGGTGTAGCCAGCACATTTCCAGGTTAGACTATGGCGGGATCCAGCCCTGATCCTGTTACTTCCAGCTAGCAAGTTATGCTGAGAGCTGACTTTGGAAATGATTAAATAACATGTCTCTCTCCAAGTTTGTGGCACCATAACAAAGATGAAGAAAAAGCATACTAAACGAGAAGTCTAGACTGAAAAATGAAATATACATTAAGTTTAAACCTTTCCCTACCCGTAAACAATCTAAACTGATTCCATCTGAGTCTCTTTGAAAAGCACAGACTTTCTTTTTCAGAAATGAACATTTAAAAGCCTAGCTCTGAAACAAGGGGCAAGTTGGAGAAATCAATACAGAGATCTATATAGATTCTCTTTGACAGAAACAAGGGAGAACGTAATGCCTCCCACAGCACTTGGGGCTGTGGGACCTTAAAGACGGCTGGAAGACCGAGCCATCTGAGGTGGAGAAAGATCAAAGGGAAACAGAATGTTATAGTTGTGTAACTTAAAGCTGTAATTGAAACAAGGAATATTTATTTGGATTCCCAGAGCAGAATTAGGAAAGTAAAAACAAGTAAAAGAAATTAACCTTTGGAATGAAAGACTATTAAAAAAAAAACTTAATAACTTAACATACAGAAACATAAACAGGAAAAGAGAGCCAAAAAAGTCACTCTACATAAATTACAGAACCAACAAGTAAAGAAAATAGGAAAAAGACAATAAGCAAAGAAATAGTAACCCGGCTCTCCTGATCCCAGATCATCCAGCAGATTGTTGGAGTTTTCTTGTTTGTTTGGTTGATTGGTTGGTTCATTGGTTTGGTTTGGTTTGGTTTGGTTTGGTTTGGTTTTTAGGTACTGAGAACTGAATCTAAGGCTCTTGCACTAAGCTATATCCCCAGCCCACTTTTTTAATTATTATTTTTTATTTTGAGTTACAGTCTCAGTAAGTCATCCAGGTTAAGTTCAAACTTGCAAGCTTCCTGCCTCAGCCTCCCAGAGTCCTGGGAATACAAGCATATAACTCCAGGCCTGGTTCCATACAGTAGTTTTTCTTCTTGCTTGGAATAAAATCCAAACCTCTGGCCCACCTGCCATGTGGCTGCTGTGACCTCGTTAACCTATTCCCATCACTAGTGCCTGTCTGGATTCCAGTGGCACCTCCGTGGTGTGGCCCACCAGTGCCCTGGCTTCTCAGGCAACCCCCAGCCGCAGATCTGTCTGCTTACTTCCTCCTGGTCTACCTCCGACTCCGAGCCACTCTGGGGCACACTTTCAGCTCCCCAGGGGCCCTCAAGCCCTCCTGCCCTGCTCTTCCTGTCTCCGCAGCAGGACCCAGAGAACACCTCCTGTGCTGAGGTATTTGCTTATTTCCTGCCTCATCTCCGTGACTTCCTGAGAGGAGGGAAGGCGTGTGCTTTATTCTCTGAGTGAGTGCTTCCCAACTAGGCATAATTCTACCCTCACAGAGGCTGGGGGCAAAGCCAGGAAACATTTCTGTTTGCCACAACCTGGCAGGACAAAAGGTGGTATTGGCACAGACAGGAGCCAGACAACACTGCCCAGTGTCCCGTGGTACACAGCGCAGTGAAGGTCCATAGCGCTGATCTTAGGGACCCTAAGGTAGAATCTCCAGCGGTGTGTGTGTGTGTGCGCATGTGTGCATGTGCGCACGTGTGTTTGGTATGCCCTAAACATTAGAAATAAAATTTCTCAAAAATAAAGCAGAAATTGTTGAGTATCATAGAAGAAATATGAACCAAGGGAATACAAGAGCACTTAAATTCAAATGGTCAATAAATATATTATACTAGTATATTTATACTAGTAATGTACCAGTAATAATTATGCTATTTTCCTCCACTAGGGTCCCCGTGAGCAGAAACTCCCATGACAATAGAAGAGATGATTACCCTGCTGCACCGAGTGTGGGAAGTGGAGACAGCGCTGCCCCAGGCCTGCGTGGGCCGTGGTGGCTCAGGACACTGCCTGGAAGACATGGAGGCCGAGCCAGGAGGAAGCCTGGACCAGCAGCAGATCCTTTGATGGAGGAGTTTTATTTGCAGCAATTTGTCCTAAGGAATCAATCACAGATGTTTAAAAGGACGCATGTGCGATGCTGTTCTCTGCAGCACAATCTATAATAGTGAAAAACTGGAAACAATCTAAATAGCTGCCAATAAGAAATTGTTTTTTAAAATATGGAACATATAAACTCTGATGAAATTCAAGAGAGTTACTAGCAGACATGCAGGAATACCAAATGAAATAGGGAAAATGATCAGAGAGAAAATAGACTCAGTGTATGATGCGACCTACATTTGGTTAAAATATGGGAAGATATAACACTAATTTTTATATAGGTAAACTATATGCAAAGATAAAGCCTAAAATTAAAAATCAAGTTATGCTCATGTAGACTCTCTAAAGCAATATTGCAAAACAAGACCCAAGTGACAAGATTTTCCCTGACAAGTGCTAAGACATATTACCAAGTCTTGGTAAAATAATACATTTTTTGGTGTCTCAAAAACACTCTAACAGGACAATAGAACAGAACGACAAGCTAAAGATAGGCTTATGTGTATAGAGAAATTTCATATTAGGTACAAATGCCACCAAAATTAAATGCAGAAAGGATAGATATTCCAAGATAATACTGATAAAATAGATTAGTTGATTAGAGAAAATGAAGATAACATCTTACCAAGAGTTACACAAAACTTAAAAATTATATACCATAACCAAAACAATAGTGAATTTGATTATATAAAATTTAAGAGATTCTGTTTATTCTTTAAAAGCTTTAGTAGGGCATAACTGATACACAAAGAATTTTATATGTTTAATATCTACAATTTGATAAGTTAGGATATTTGCAAGCAATTATAGCATTATTACCTCAATCAAGAAAATAAATATATCCCACACTTCACCAAGTCACTCTGTGTTCTTTTGTTTCATTTTGTGTTTTGTTTTGTTTTGTTTTGCAGGGGAAAAATGAAATCTGCCTTCTTAAATGTTTAAATGCATTACATCGCATCTCTAATTTGGGCTCTGTACTATACAGGAAATTTCTACAACTAATTCAGGCAACAGAGTTGAAATGTTGTGCCCATTCAACAAAATTTACAGAAATTTTTCACGTTAGGATATGATATTTGTGATGTCCCAAAGGCAAGGCTTTAATACTAGAATAAAGTATTTTGAATAACAAAACTTCAATTTAAAATAGATAAGGGAGGTGGAGGTAATTCAGGCAAGAAAACTACAAGTCAGACAAAACAGAAAAAGATGCTCAAATGAAACACTTTAATCAGTCATTCATATCTAAGGTTTCCACATCCACATATTTAAACAAATAGATCAAATATTGCAAGGGAAGTGTTCATATCTGTGCTGACTGTGAAGGGCTTCCCAGCACTCCCTGGCAGTCTACCAGGGGACGGCAGAGGCCAGGTGCAAATCTGCACCATTCTATACAATGGGTCTGAGCATTGGTAGGCACATGGGGAAGGAGAGATGTCTAGGAAATAATCTGATTGGGGAAGGTTATAATCAGAGAAATATAAACTACAACAAATTGTATATCATGATATTCAAACTAGCTTTACAAAATGTAGACAGTGCTCACGTGGCATGCAGCAGCAAGAATGGAAATGTACAGCAGCAAATCTGTTTGTGCTGCTGGTGGGAGCTTTGTCCACTGTGGCTATGCCAGAGAGCAGTCACACAGGACTCAGATATTCATGATGAAAATCTTCAAACTTTACAGTTGGGTGTAGTTCTTGGAGTTTCATGTTTTCATGTGAAAGATAAAAGAATATTTAAATAAGGCTAAAGAAGAGACTTAGTAAGCTGCCAAATATAGTTAATACAATTGATACTCTAAAGGTGCAAAATGTTTGTGGATAAAATGAAGAATTAATGTAAAGATAGTCAAAATGTTCTTTCAAAAATAGCCATAGCAAGCAACAAGATAGAATTTAAGAAAAGTGTATTTGTAGGCATAAAGTGTCAATGCAGAATGAGCAATGCTTCATAGAATGTAGGAATAACTGTAAACCTGTGTGAATGTGACAGTATAGCATCAAAATACACAACAGAAGTGACAAAACAGAGGGCCAGGAGTTAGCTCAGTGGCATAAGCGCCTGCCTGGCAAGCATGAGGTTGTGAGTTTGATCCCTGGTACCAAAAAAAAGGGCAAAACTTCAGGAAAGAGCTTAGAACTTAGGCAGAAAAACTTTGAACACATTTCTTTCAATATCTTATAAATCAAGCAAGCAAAATAACACAGAAGTACAAAGGCTACAGAAGATTAGAACATTATTAAGTTTTACCTAACACACATATTTAGTAAAACACCCACCTGTTAAAGAACATGTATTATTTTCAGTTAAACATACAGTGTTTACACAAAAATCATCAAACATCAACCAAAAATCAAGTCTAACAGAATTAAAAAAAGAAAAAGGAATAAAATGTGGTTTTTTTGGTTTTTTTGTTTTTTCATTTTTTGGTGCCAGGAATCAAACTCACAACCTCGCACTTGCCAGGCAGGTACTTATACCACTGAGCTAAATCCCCAGTGAAAAAGGAATAAAATGTGACGAGCTGAATAACATAGAATATTAAACTAAGTAGATATGTTATTTAATATATAACATAGAACGTAAGCAAACTGTGTTATATAGTAACATCAAGTATGTAGTATACACCATATATGCTAACGTTTAGGTTTTTATGCTATGTAATCTATAGATTATTGAATATCCAACATCATGGCGTTTATTACAGAAGGAAATAAAGACAAAATTTGTTCTTTGAAATGGGAGTATTAAAATACAGATATTAATGATTAAGCAAATGTGTCCACACAACATTATGAATAAAAAAAAGCAACCATAGATATCACCAGGATAAAGGACAGAGGAAAAGGTGAAGCAGCTCGGCTGCTTCTCTCAATTCCCACTTGTCTCTGAACACCTGGAATCCTGGCACCGTCACCGGGGGGTCAGGTTCGGAACACCTAACTTTTCGACTGTTGAACACGTCAGTGATGAGGGCGTTGCTCTGCACGTCCCTCCAGTGGGTGGTTTGAAGGACACTGCACTGTGAGACACCTGTGGACTTTCCTGGGTGACAGCATCTCACACCTGCCCTAGATCTGCACCTGAAGAAACCATGCAACCCCACGCTGCTCAAAAAGGGACCAACAAGAAGCCTGACCTTCCTGCCTTTGATTGTGTGGGTGTTTTCCCTGCCAGCCCTATACTAGATTCTTTGTTCTATTAATTTAATTTGTGGGTGTAACTCCTTCCAGGGCACTACTGAACTAGTGGAAGGTCCTAGGCCTCTTAAAATAATTATAAACTATTTCATAATAATAAGTATGAAAGCTTAGGGAAAGTAAATTTGTGGACATTATAGCTTAGAAAAACTGACCCAGAAAGAAATAGAAAGCAAGAATAGTCATATAAGCATTTTAAAATTTGAAACTTTAGATACCTCAACAAGTAATAAATCAATTTATAACTACAAGTGATTTTACCAAAGCATAAATAAAAAAGATAAATTCATAAACTACACAAGTGAGTATGCTCTAAATCATTTGGTCCTAAGTGTATGCTGTCACCCAGATGAAGGTTCAATTTCCAAATCTGCCGATTAACAGAAGGCAGCTGTGGATTAATGTCCCTACCCTGAATAGTTTCCTTGTGATCTGTATGCTTTCCACGTCTCTGGCGAGTGGGGAGACACCAGCAAATAATACAGAGGAAAACCTTTGTCTTAATGGAGGTGGTAAGGGGAGCCAGGCCGGGTGAGCATCAAGGCGATGACCACACGTGTGAAGTGAAGGGAGGCAGAAGAAGCCAGGACCGTGAGCTGCAATGACAAGTGACTAGCAGGAGGGAAGACCTTGCCAGGTTTGACCTCGTAGCGCATCTGTCTTTTACGTGTAATCCAAACGAAGTGAATGTTTACTGGTGTTACGCACCAGTCAGCAAACAACAGGATTTGACTCGTGTTAAGCGGAATCACGCTGGAAGTCTGGTTTTGGGCAGACTGTCAGGGGATAAGGATGGAAGCAGAGAGAGCAGGGATCTGGCAGGTGAGGCTGGTGGCTTGGAGCAGGCTGGTCGCAGAACAGATGGCTTTGGCTGTTAGATTCTGACACTGAAAACCTGTGTACGGTGATCATAATTGGACTTGATAAATCCTTTGCTTGCAGGAAGAGACAAATGAAATCTGTGATCCCCGGAAGGTTGTTGGTGTCAGCAAATGCAGTTGCTTTTAAGTAGTGGAAAGACTGTGAGTGGAGGAGTTTAGAGCACATGTCTGAAGATCCGTTGTGGCTCTTTTGAGGTGCACAGTACCAAAGTGGAGATCTGAGTTTGCTGCTGGATTTAGAATTCTAATATAAACTTGAAGTATCATATATACATTGCATATATAAATAGATATTGATGATACAGATATATAAATATAGGCATAGACGTAGACGTAGGTGAAACAAAAACTATGTGAAATCATCAAGGAGGTGAACATAACCATTGAAAGAAGGAACCCGAGGACTGAGTCCTAGGTCACCCCAGCAAACAGAAATCAAGAGATAAGCAGAAACCAGCTAAGCAGATCCTGATAGGAGACACCACTAAGTAGGAAGAGAACCAACTGAACCCACGGGTGAAGGGAAAAATATAACACTACGTTGAAGACAGATGACATCATTTAACTTGAGGATTAGGGAAACCATTAGATAAGCAAAGGGCAAAATGGTTATTTCTCCTTTTCTTTCACTTACATGCAAGTACAGATCTGAGACAAAGGGGTGGAGGGAGACCGCCAAAACCGCACAGACACTTCAGTAGTTTGCCATTCTAATAAATGGCTAGAAGCTCATGGCCACCACTTTGAGTACCTCTTATAACTGTAGAGGGCAAAGGTAACTTGTATTAATTTTATGATGTCTCAATAAATTTACTAATAAAATTTTTATAACAATTTTTCTTTTCTTGATGCATACATTTTTGGCAGAAACATATATTATATATGATTCATATGTTATAGTAATATATGATAATATATGAATCATATATTATATGTTATATATAGTATATGAGGAGACAGAGACAAAGACTGAATATATAAGGAGCTATAATGTAGCACTGTTTAAAATTTCTAACTATAATGATTTATTGGCAGTATTTTTATAGAAAAGCAAAATTATTCAGACCTTTGAATAATTCATTTTGCCTTTCAGAACTCATAATATTGTAAGTAATTATTTTGACATTGTCCTCATGTAAGTGTTATATATCTTAGTCTAAAAATTACAAGTGGTAAAAAATAAAGAAATGGTTAATTAAGTGAAGGCTTTCTACTCCTTTGAATTTCAAGAAATGATTATAAATACTATACCATAAGGACAAAACTGATGCAACAGAAAAATTTGATAACATGAAAAGAATTGGCATGAGGATTAGTATTGTGTTCTTTTAAAATAAAGAAAAAAGTCTTCGAAAGACATTAAATGATGTTTAGTTCAAAAATCAGTGACTGCTGAAGTAGTACAAGCGTACTCGTGTAGGTGTACATTCCACGGTACCTCTCCTTCGATAAGTTGCCAGGCTGCATTTTAAAACTGAGAAAGTCACGTGGTTTCCAAAATTACAATTCTCTACCACTCACAGAACCAAGGCCCTGCCCAAGATGTATTGTCAGCAGTGACATGGTGTGGCCGCTGGGCCCCAGACCTCACAGAGAAGGTGACTTGGCTCAGTGGTCAGCACAGAGGCTGGACCATGGCTTGGCAATTCTGCAAAGTGCAGGACAGGCTCACGGCAGCGACCTCTCCAGTGGCCTCCTGACTGTCGCTGGCCTGGTGTCCACACAGCCCTGGTCCCACAGGTGCTGTCACCAGTCTCACAGTTCTTCTGTTGTCTCCAAGCCCCCAAAACCTGGGGTGAAATTTCCAGTATGAGGTCAAATGGCCATGACACGCTAATGTCGTCTTACCCAAATAATGAGTGATGCTCTTGATTTAACTGATAAAAAGCTCACAATTTTCTGTCATTCTGACATTTTCTGTCACAGAAAAGGGAGAGAGAAACACAGCCCTTTCCATACCTAGTGCTCTCAGAACACTTACAGCCCCAAACAGGTCTTCACTGATGGCACTTAACCTCCCTCTGAGCCTGAAAATAGCGACATGTAAAATTCTGAGACACACTGAAGCCAAATACAGAGGAGACTACCTAGGACTTCCAACCTATCAGTCAGAAAACAACTTAATCTCAAGGCTTGGAGTGAGCTCTCACTTAGGGAAGAGTCATTTTATAAAAAAGTGGTGTGACCAGGAGTCAGGCGTGAGTGAGTAATGAGCATATGTCCTAGATGCACATTTGCCAAAATCAATTTTTCCAGATTGGAAAGTTACAACCACAGTGCACGCTCCTAAAATGTTTTATGACTCAGCATTTCATGTCCAATATTCCTTTTCCTCCTGTTTAAGTATCTACGAATGGAAGACTCAAGTAATGACAAGTGAAAACTGACTATAAGTGATTTTGAGAGTTACATTGGATTTTTAAATACAGGCAAGTTAAAAGTTTTCCCTGTAGTAAAGAGAATCACAATTCAATATTGGTAGATAATAAAGTTCAGCATTTTTTAATTATATCTGTTTTTTATTTTAAAGAGAATAAAACAAAACAATAAAACAGAACCAAATAAATCAAGGAGAATAATGTTGGATTTCAAAAACAAAACAGAAGGAAATCCTCACGGTTGCTATATTGCATTATCCTCTAAATAGATGCTCAGACTCCCAAGTCTGCAAAGTCTGTCAAACAAACAAACACTAAGCTGTTTTTGTACCTCGGTAGCTATCATCTCAGCCTGTGTTTCTCTGAATCAGCCCTTTGCTCACAGAGGAGCCAGGCTCAGCTCTTCTTGCCTCCCAGCCCACTGGCTCACAGGAAGGGGTTGACTTCTTGGGTCTCCTCCTGGCCCATGAAGTTCAGCATTTTCATATAAAGTTTAGCAATTTGTACAGTCATAATAATGAGCACATGAATAAAAATACCTTAGAGCATACTGGGTAACCTCGTGATGTTCTGTGCAGTGAGCACTCTGTGAAAGTCATTTAATTCTCACAACTGTGCTCTGAAGTATTTACTGTTATCCCACTTGGAGGTGAGAAAACTGAAGAAAAATGAGAGACACCTGGACAACTTACAGCAGCAAGAGGCACGTGGACAGAATTTCCACGGTGGAGGCACGACAGCTTAGCTCTTTTCTGTGAGGTAGATCAGTCCAATCCATCCCTCCGTTCCAGTTCAAAGTACCAGAAGATTCCAGAACAAGGAGGCTATGGGCTAGACTGCTGCAGAGAGTCTAGACACCTTCTTAACCTGCATACTTATTCCTTGAGGTTATGTCGAAGGCGATGTGCATGTGATTATTTCTGAATATTCATCCCCATACACAGGATCATACACACACGATTCTTCACTTGGTTAGAATAATAGAGTTCCAAGTGATAGGTTCATTCTTCACCCAAGAAATTTGATTGTCATACACACGCATGTGCACGTGCACACACACACGTACATACACACACACACACACACAAAGCTGGTGAACAGTGCACCTCACCCCTAGCCCACCGAGCTATACCTAGGATGTGCCCAAACATAAATCAACTGAAGAGTCAGAGTCAAGAGTCCCTTCTTTATAGCTGGGGACACTGTATTTAGAGAAACTCAGCTGCCCAGGATGACACAGAGCTGGTCAGTGGCCACCACAGAAGCTCTGTCTGATGTCCTCTGCCTCCAGAGCTCACCCGCTGTCCCCAGGTTGGCTGTGTGTGCATGTGGTGTCCATCAGAGGGTGTCCTGCAGCACACAGCTCTGGGGCAGGCAGGCGATGGTCCTCAGAAAGACTCATGCTCCAGTGTTGTCCTGCTGCCTTAAACTTATGAAGCAGCCATGGCTGAAGCCGTTCCAGAGCCACTGCCAGGATGAACCCAGGGGTTCCCGAGATAGCAAAGCAAATTGGAGCCCAGTGACGTAAAAGGCAAGTGTAGTTCTGCAGCTGCAGCTCTCTGCCTCCACTTTCCTGTCTTTTTTCTTGCTTCCCTGGGCAGCTTTATCGCTGTGAACTTTGATTACTTCTGAGTCTTCTGGCTTGTATTTAATGCATCTCTCAATTCTATTTATGGCAGAGCTTTTAGAGCCCATGGAGTTGACACAGGCAGGAGCTGAAAACCAAAATTCAGACAAAAAACTGCATATGCAAAGCTCTGGGCAGCAAAGCTCCCACTGAGGTACAGCGGAATGTGCCATCAAGGATCTAACTCCCAGGGTGCAGCCAACTGAGAGCAGCGAGGCGTGGGCGGTGGGCTGCCAGGAAGTGGGAGGCGTCTGAGTGGGTTTCCAGGCCCCACAATCACAGCAAGGTGGCCAGCACGGCCATCTGCACTTAGGGTAAAGACAGCAAGGAGAGGAGAGAAAGAGGCGCTCAAATGCTGGAAACCAAGGCATAAACATCCAGATGCGCTTCTCCATCAGACCAGTTAGGTCTGAAGTGCATCTTTTTTGTGTCTCAGTTTCACTCTCTCTGGTCATACGGTTTGAGCTTTTAACACTTAGCCATAATTAGATATTTTCACTACATTTTCCTGTAATCTGATTTTCCCACAGTTATTTAGAGCTTCTTCCAAACCAAAGGTGCATGTTTCTCCACGTAGTTTCAGAGAAAATTGCACACACTTCTTCCAGGATAACCATGCCAGGTCAGGGCAGCAGGGCAGCAGCTCTCCCTGTAACCTCCCTACTGTGGTGTGGGGTGAGGCACTCCCCAGAATGCAAGGCAGGACAGGGTCCAGGGATAACACTGCAAGGAGATTCTCTGCACATCCTCCATGTAGCTCGCCTGTGCCCAGCCTGCCCACTCCCCGGGAACCCCACCAGTTCTGCCACGCAGGAACATGCTTCACAGCCTCCCTCTGGGACCTGTCTGGTTCCAAGGCCGCTCCTTAGCTTCCTCCCCTCCACTCGGGGAGCTCAAGGCTGCCCACCCTGTGCACAGCCAGGCCTCCCTCTCGCTGAAGTCAGGGACACGGCAGAATCATCCTCTCACCTGCCTGGGGATGTGGCCCCAAGCCGCAGTGGAAAGAAGCCAGCCCTGGAATGTAGTGTCTTTTCCTTCCTAAGCACTTAGCACACACTGGCTGTTACTTTTGCAGATGGAAGTGTGACAGCCAAACTAGTACACATTTCTTTTTATTTCTTTGCAATTTCATGGATACAAGATCAATGCATGATTATTTTTTTCTTTCCTTATTAAGTAAAGAGCTTTTTACTCAAAGGAAACCCTTATGGCTTCTCTTGGGAGTATCCAAATTCCCAGCAATCCCCAGCAATTTGGGTAATTCCCAAATTACCTACTCCTGCAATCTGGAATTATTACTAAATAAAATGTGTCACTGCAGCACAAACACTGTGATGCTGAGACAGGCAGCCTGATGATCAAGCAGGCTACTCAGTAACTAATGGGCAGAGGTTGTATACTGCGTGGATACTCTGAGCAGGGGAGGGATGACTCAGCCATTGGGTTCGCAAAGAGGAACAAAGCAATTTAATCTCAGTAATCTAAAGCTCAGGAATAGTTTATTTCTGGAATTTTTCATTTACTATTTTCAGAGTGTGGTTGACCATGGATAATGAAACCTCACAAAATAAAACTAAGAGCCTATCATATCAGCACTGTGAGAGGGAGAGGCAGTTTCAAGCCTAGGACTGGGCTACTTAGCAAGATGCCATCTCAAATTAAGTGCTCTCTTTAAAAGGCACTAGAGATGTACCTCAGTGCAAAGCCCCAGGTTCATTCCCCAGTATCACAAAAATAAAATAAAATTATAAAGTAAAATCAGGGATAAGGAGCAACTACCATATTTATTGTTGTTTCCTAATTATTGTTGCAAATATCAACCCTCCTTTCTCTGCCATCTCCTTTACTCTTTTTGTTATTCCAAAGCATCCTATAAATTTGTTCTTGAGTGTATTCAGAATTCTGATTTCTGTTCTCATCTGAAGAGTTTATCCAAGCCAGCAATCCCTTTCAAATAAGGAAAGTAGCAATAACAACACTTCTCCATAATGATATAATAAGTCATACGTTTAACGTTGCTATTCTAGCGGTCACATTAAAGAGAAGAAACTGATTTAACAATGTATGTTATCTGAGCCAAAATACTCAAAGTAACATTCCTTCAGTAAGTAGAGTGGGTCTCAATCTAAGTGACCAGTGATGACAAGTGACAAGTGGTTGCCTTGGAGGTGAGGGGAGACCATGGGAGACCACTGAGCCTGAGGGTGGGTGGGGCTCCATTGACCTTCATCCCCAGCGACACTCATTCCACCTCACCACAGCCAGGCGTGCCACACACCTTCTTACACAGCCTGTGGACCGAAGAGCTGGAAATGAACCAACAGCCCCCTCACTGCAAGATATCTCCAACCTCGTCCTGGCCAGCTGATTCAAGGCTGCAAAGACCTTCTGCTCTTCAAGCACAAACCCCCTATTTTTTTGAGAGAGAGCCAGACAGACAGATGGACACAGAAACACACACACAGAGAGAGACAGATGGAGACACTGAAAGACAAAGAGAAAGGAAGAGAAAGAAATCAGCCTGGATGATAAACTTCTGCAAGAGAGAGACAGAGGGAGCGAGAGAGAAAAGAAAAGGAAACTCAACCCGATAAACTTCGACTAGGCAAATGCAGTCCCACTGTCAGATCTGCCTGACAAGATCGCCATTTCTCACTGGCTTCCTCAAGCATCTATACCTTAGTATCCTTAGTGTCTGTGTCGTTTGGCTTATCTCACATCCGTTCCTCCGAAATCTTTTCTGGACATTTTTTAAACTAACAAAAAATAGTCCTGTCTCAGCCTCCAGTCTCATGGAGGATTCTTTCGCACTTCTAGGCTCTCATCACTTTTTCTCTTGCCCGATAAGGACTGTATCTCCTTACCAGGATATGCTCCCTATGCAAGGGGTGGCATCTGTGGTAAATTATTATTCATAGGAATTTGTTAGGCTACTACTAAAACATGTTTCTTATGGTTTTTGTTTTCATTGAAAATGGAACACATGATGCAGCATGAGAAGATTTGGGGATTTTGTGGTGGTGGTGGTGGTGGTGGTGGTGGTGGTGGTGGTGGT